>CAUYLG010027320.1:0-46187 GCA_963573385.1 Cacajao melanocephalus
TTTTTTATTGCATTTTAGGTTTGGGGGTACATGTGAAGAACATGCAAGATTGTTGCATAGGTACACACGTGGCAGTGTGATTTGCTGCTTTCCTCCCCTTCACCTATATCTGATATGAAAACGCTGAACTATTCTCAAAACCCGTTATGAATCATAATATCTCTCCATTTCTTGCTACCTAAATCTACATTATAAAAACAAATAAATAATTGGGAACTAAGCATCCAAGAGAATGAAATATTCTGTTACTCAGTTTTCCTTAATAAGACTTTTAATTAGCTTTGCCATACTTTAGATACTAAATGTATGAAGAATAAAAGTTAAAAGCCAAATGCTCATCTTGTATCACTGCTTGTCTTGTTTACTAGTTGTCCTAGGTTTTCTGTATTCCAACTAGGAAGACGTGAATTCAAACCACTGAAGAGATTATAACCACAAATAACTTGGGATATATGTCCCATTATTAATTGAAAACACATAGTTAATAAACTTTGGGAAGGAAACTTTCAGATACATGGCATGGAATATGAAGGTGATGTTCTTTTTATAAATGTTAAAGGTAGCACATATTATATGAATTACTCAAGAGTTTACAAGCAGAAAAAAAGGATGCGAAAACAATAAAACTCATGTGCACCCTATATTACCATGTAATTCCTAGTAAAATGTGTGAAATATAAACATATGACTTTCACTTGTTTTCACTTTATGCTTTTTAATAGAAATTAAATTAGTCACTTAATGTACATAATGCAGTGTTTGTTTTCCAGTCTAGTAGCTTTTCAACATTTAATTTTCAGGCTCATGGGAAATGTTACTGAGCATCAAGATGTAGTTTGATGGGTGAACGGTGTGAGTACCAACTGTACTTAACAGAAGACAGAAGGGGCTGGGGCTAATCTGCAGCTAACAACATATAAAAATAAAAAGAAACACAGACCCACAATAACATCAACATGCATTATTAGGCAAAGATCCCAAATTAACCCAACCCACACAAATTTCTTCTAAGTGGAGATTATGCATGGAAACGGATACTTTATCAAGATCCATAGACATAGTAGTAAGGTTCATCAGGGCGGAATCCATATGCTGTGGCAGGGCGTCCAAGAATGCCAACTGGTTGGCCGAAGCCATCCATTCCAAGGCTAAAAAAGAGAAAAAGGAATGACAAGCTATGTTTTTCATCACACATCCACAATGCAGGTTAAGTAAGAGGCCTAGATTTTTACACCATCAAGATTCTCTTCCTGGCAGAGATAGTGATTTACGTGGATATCATTACTTTTTTTTCTTAAGGTTAATAGAGCCATTAAAAGTGTGCATAATAAAGTACTTCTAACGATGTGTGTTAAAAGTATGGGAAACCTCTGTCAGTAGGTACTATTCTAAACAGAGTGGAAGAATCAAGTCAGAAAAGTTTTATTTAATAAATTACTTATATATGGCTCTTAAGCAAAACTATGAAGAGATTTTACATGCTAGCAATGATCAGTAATATACTGCTAGGGAATAATAAAAATAAAACTGTAATAAAGTGACTTTTGCCATTTATAATGTCTTTTCGTATGAAGATATAGGACTAATTCCACTTTTAGTAAAAGCACGTTTGAGTTATAGCTGTGAACTCCCATGCAGGGCCAAATCATACCATAAGCCCATGCTTAAAAGAACAAGATAAGGAATTTGACAAAATGTGAAAATTAGTCAGATTTGATCTGCAAATCCTTCCTCTGATTCCTCAATGCAAACAATTATTAAAAGTATATATTTCTTTTGAGTGACAGCAAGACAATTGTGGTTCAACTTATTCTATGGAAATAACAGAAACTTAAAAGATAACCTTTAGAGTTGTAAAATATGTTAAACTTCATGATTATTATTTAAAAGATTATTTTTTGGTCTATTAATACATTATTTAGAGGAAAATCTATTCTTCAGAGCCCTTTTTAAAGGTCAGGGAATTATCCAACACTTAGAAAAATGACAAAATATTTATTTTGCCAGGCAGAATATGGTGGCCTTAACATGCTCATGCATAGCTCATGCAGTGAATGCTAGTGAGCTTGACTTCCAACCAAAGGAAACCATTTGTAATGCAGAAATGTACACTTTGAAAAAATAAAATATGTTTAAATGATTTAAGATTTGAGTTTGCACTACATAAGGAGATGGAAAGATAATTTTCTCTCAATAGCAAAAGCTGAATATGATTAAAATATATATTCACATAGGCACTAACTTCCTGTCACACTCAAAGTGAGATTAAGTTGATACACTTTGGAAGTAACTATTAAAATGTTAAGGTTTTAAATAAATGTGTGTATGTGCATGTGTGTGTGCACGCGCTTGTGTGTATTAAGATGGAACTAAAGAGTAAATGTAAAGAGCCAAAATATATATAACCCATACCGGTCCGGTGACTCTACCCTTTAGGAAAATGGAAGTTCTGAAATACAAGTTTCAGGTTAGCTTTTGTACTGAGCGATCCTGGACAAAATTTATTGTTTTGGGCTCCTTCATGAAAACTCTGTCTGTAGTTTCTCAAAGTTGGTTGAAATTTTTAAGTCTGCATTTTATTTTGAAATGGTAAAAATATAAGCACGTTTTCTTACTTTGGTCTCATGGGAAGAGAGACTAAATTTTGTGATGAGGTAATCAAGAGGTAGCTTAAAAGATGTTTCAGAAATTAGTGGAGTCAGTGAACTAAGAGACACCGGTATCAGCTTAAAATTAGAGAAGTTATTGAAAATTTTTCTCTGCAAGCACTAAGGCTAACAAGTAATCATATATCTAAAGAACTCTCAATTATATAACTGTTGATTATATTTTTTGGATTTCAACTTGTTCCTTCTTTATCTTTCTGCTTATTACTGTCTTCAACTAGTCGTTATCATTTTTAGCAACTCCTTTGAGGTCAAGTAGCAGTAAACTTAGGTTAAACTCAAGTTAATCTTATGCTTGTTTCTCAATCTAGGGGCTAGGGCAAGATCTATTTCAATAATTTGAAAACAAGAGGCATATGTGGGACAGTGAGGAAACATGCAAAGGCACCTTCAAAACAGAGTATGTCACAGACGACTTGTTAGCAATATCACTGTAATTCTATCTAAAAGAAGATGGTCCTCAGAAGGGAGTTCGTCGGTCATTGGCACAGAAGACGGAACTTCTCAGATACAATGCTGGTTGTAGCAATCCAAGCAATTGCATGGTGATCTGGTGACTAACACCATAAGGAGTATCTGGCCTTTTTTGCAGGTTGGTTCTCATTCAGGAAGGGGATTTAACATTCTCAGAGTCTGAGGCCATTCTACTTTCAAGTTGCAAAATTCTCCCCTTTTTCTATTTCTATGGATAATATGCAAAATATTGACCATTGTTTTCCCATGTAATTTGCCAACTGGGTAAATAACAAACTTTTACCTAATCCACCTGATGGCTATAACTTTCATTGTACAGTAACAAATGGATATTGTTTTTTCTTTTAAAATATGTTATGCACATTGTTAAGAATCTGCAGTCCCAAGTCAGTGAAAGACTGACCCTCGAGCATGATGAGTCTGAATTTCTGAACCTGTAAATCTCTGGTCTTGAACAGTAAGGTCTTTAGGTTACTATGGTAAAGATCTATTTATACAGTCAATAGTTCACCCAGAGACATCTGTGTGTGTTACAGTGTAGAGGACATCATTTAATTTTTTGAATGTCTATATACAAATATCATTTGGGGAAAAGGGAATAAAATTTGAAACCAAACTCTAAAATGATCTTTTCTGGACTTCTTCATCATGTGTCACAGATGGACTTGCTGTTTAAAGAAAAAAATATTTAAAACATTTATGACCAGTTTGGAGAGTACTTTGACAGAGGTCCTGGGTCCTTTTGTATTACGAAAAATCAACTATATCTACAGAATTAACATATTTTTAATTAAATTCACTGTGAAACATAATAGTTTGTTTCTTTAATCTCTCTTATTTGCTTCTTTCTAATATAGTGGGGGGAAATTAGGCTTTCCAGGATGCTAAAACCTGGAGATATTCTGGTGGAATATGTCGATACTTTACTTTTTTCCCTGGAAAAAGGATATAACCTTGGTAATACTGAGTTTAGTTCAAAACCTGGAGAGTTTTTCTTTAAACAGTAGCAGACAGATTCTTCATGTAAGTTCTTGAAGGAGATAGAAACTATGAATATAAAAAGGCAGTGTTGCAGCAAAAATTGCACTTTTCTGATCTGGAAAGACTTGACTTAAATAGTGCGTATCACAGGAACTTGTATGCCCTCACTAGGGGCCCTGCGAAGCAAGGAAAACTAAGCTATAACATGCCACATCTGCTCTTGCCTTATGTGACCATTTTGCTTCAGAAAACAGTTTGTATATGTGGCTATTTGTAAGTATATTGGAATTAATCCAATCTTGTAGTGTACATATCTCTGTATGTACATATTTTCTTCCTACTACTCCTAACCCACATAAAAAGTGGTGTGTCCCTCTAGATTAGTATATGCCACTATTATAGTACTTTTTCTTTACAGGATTAGTCAGTGTCGTTTCACCTTTATCCTTAATGTTCAGATAACGTATTTTGGACCTTTGAATCACCAAAATACAATGTCTCTTCCTGAAAATACATAATTCTGCCCCAAAGAAAATGGTTCTTGTTTATTGTCAAAAGATAACCAGGAATGGTAAGGCCAAAAAGTCAATGCCATTAAGTTTTATTTCCTAAGAAAAATGATTTTTGGGTCCCTGGAAAGAAAAATGACACATTCTTTAAGAGAGAAAAATTATATTTAAAACCCAACAACAAATAGAAAACTACATCTAGAGTGTGTTTTTTTAAATAAACAAATTTAGAAATCTAAATAGCATTCAGCAAGCAGAAGACTGATTTTTCTCTAATATTTACAAGACTTCAAACACATTTTTAATAGCAATCATTATAATTCTAAACTTGAGATGATTCAGAGCAGGAAAAAAGAAATCTAGAAATGACAAGTGATGCTTCACATGCAGCACATTACAAGGGAATGGCAGCCAGTAAAGAATCCCAGGCACTCACAGGCTCTTATTAAATTTCTGTGCCAGAGTTGACATTCCTGTAGAAAGAGAAGAAAATCACCTACCTCTGGCTGTTTGTGAGGCTTAATTAGTGCATATTTGTAAAGCACTTTGAAATCCTTGGATGAAAAGTGCTGCGTAAGTGAAAAGTATCATTATTTTATTAAAATGAGATAAAAGCAACACAAGCCTTTTTCTTCTTTTAAATTCCTAAGTCAGCAATATCAATGTAGAGGAAGTAATGAATTTATTAGTAAATGGCTACAAAAAAGAATAAATGCAGGCCAAATTATTTTTTCATAGGCTCATGGAAATCTTTGACTTGGCAACATTTTAAGAAACAATCTTGACTACACTTTTATTCACAACATCCTTGACAAGGTCTATCCAGCTCTTGTCTGAACACCTCCAGAAAGGAAGTGCTCACTACTTTGTCAAGGCAGTTCATTCCATTTATGGATATGTAAAACTGTTGGAAAGTTCTTTACGACAGAGCTGTAAAATCCAGTTCAATTAGTCTTAGAATTACCCACTGAAACCACACAAGGAGTCTAATTCTTCTTTGATATGACTGCTTCACAACCCTTGTTTACTCAAGCCTCATTACATGGTCTTGAATCTTTACCATCTCATTTGCTCTCTGAAATCAGTTCCATTTTCTAGTGTGTGTCTTCAAATGAAGAAGCTAAAATTAACATAATACTTATGACGTGGTCTGAAATCAGTATAGAATATAAGATCCTATATCTGACCTTATACTATTGTAGGCTAAAACTGTATTGACCTTAAACAAAAATGTTAAGAAGACATTATCACAAAGTAGCCTACTATTGACTGCTTATAATTGGCTGTGTATATATGTGTGTATATATATATATATATATATATATAAAACATTGAGTTGTATATAGTTATGTAATATTGAGTTATACAGTTATATGTAACATTAAGTTTTATATATACATATAATTGTGTGTACACACACACAGACACACATTCAAAATTTTACTTATTAACTACCATGCTGAATTTCATCTTTTTAGTCTGGAGTCTATCTTTAGGAATTCTATTCTTCCCAAGACAAAATCATTTATGACTAGGTATATATAAATAGGCAACAGTGATTTTTCTTAACAACCCAGTCTTTGTGATCCATCAGGTAATACTGAAGGCTGGAATTCTTTTGGAATTATCAAGTTAAGGAATTTAACATGAGCTGTCATGGGAAGAAACTTTCCAGGATATTATAAAACTGTATGAAATTATTTCTTCATAATTTTTTGGAATACTTCATTCTTTTTATCAATTTCTCCAATATATTGATTATAGAATCAAAATCAGCATGTTTATCTTTCTAAGTAGATTGTTAAGTGATCATCAGGGTAATTTCAGCTTAAGGATGATTTGTCACGGGAAATTTAGTCTATTGTAATAGTGACTCTGTATACCATCTGCCCATCCATCTATCTATCCAAATAGTATAAACATTTACTGAGTTCCTACAATGTGGTAAGTATAGTTGTTGAAGCCAAGGAAAAAACAAGGCGCTGGGAAGGCAGTAATATATATGACATAGTCCTTGACTATAAGGATTGGAGGCACCTAACATAGAACAAATATTCTGATAATAACCTGATGTCATACTACCCTAGCGTATGTATAAATTGTTATGGAAGAAAAGAGGAGGGCCAAATATTTAACATAAGAGTATGTTAGAGATAGGTACAAATTGCTACAGAAGAATCTTGGCAGCTAGATACTCTTCATACAAAATACTTTGGTTTTAATGCATCTGTTACTTCCTGATGTATTTTGTTATTGTATTTCTCTCCCATTAAAATGTAAACACCATGGAGGGCAAGGACTGTCTTGTCCATTGCTATATCCCTAGCATCTAGTATTGTATCTGACATGGAGTGGTCATTCAAAAAATGTATGAATTCATGAATGAATGAGTCTTAAAGGACAAGTAAGATTTCACAGGTGAAGAGAGACAGAATTCCTGATGGTGGAGCAGACAGCAACAGATAGGAGTGGCTGAACAAAAGCAAAAGGTTTGCTATGGTTCAAGTCTTAGATTTAGGATACAAGCAAGTGGCAGGAGATTAGGCTAGAAAGGGAGGTTAGGACTAGATATTGAAGTTTTTCATACACCCTGCTAATAACTGGTGGTTTCTGGAGAGTTGTCAATGGTTCCTAAGAAAGAGAATGACCTAATTCTATGTTTTAGAAAGATAATTGTAGTAGGAAAGGGGGTTGAGAGGCGAAATCATGAACACTGAAGAAACTATTACAGCTGTCCAAATGTGAAGTAACCTACTACAGAGGGGCACTGGCAGAAATAACAACGATCAATACGCTACATTTTACAACAGTGCTATCTTTTCTCTTTATAGTTTTTTTTTTTCAGTCCAGGTGCAGTGGCTCATGCTTAAAATCCCAGCACTTTAGGAGGCTGAGGTAGATTGCTTGAGTCCAAAAGTTCAAGACTTGGTGAAACCCCATTTCTACAAAAATACAGAAAATTAGCTAGGCATGGTGGTGCACACCTTGGTCCCAGCTACTTAGAGGACTGAGGCAGGAGGATCACTTGAGCCCAGGAGGTTGAGACTGCCATGAACCACGATCACTACTGCACTCCAGCCTGGGTGACAGAGTGAGACCCTGTCTCAAAAAAATATATATATTATTTTTTTTAGTTATATTTACATGTTGGGGACTGAGACTAAAGGGGAAGAATTTCAAAACTGGCTGGAAATTTTAAAGGTTATAGTTAATTGGAATGGAACAAATTTTGTCCCCTTAGTATCAGAATATGCTTCATCAAATCACTGAGATGAAATCAGATTGTAGAAGTTTTCCTCTATCTTCTATAGGGCTGAACTATTCTGGAAAAAGAGAATATTTTCTCCTTGAAATTCTTACAATAAGAAGAGGTGTGCAGATTGAATGAAATAATGAGTATAAAACAATACCTAACACAAGTAAAATGATGTATTATTACATCGAGATCTAAATGTTTGTCATTTATAGATCAACCACTAGATGGAGAGCTTGTTTTACCACTGAGTATCAGGTACTTTTACAAAGTTTCAAAGCAAGGATTATCAAATTTAAATTTCTCAGCACGTTTAATATTCACAGAATGTGGCATCCATTGCTTTCGCAGATAATTAATGTCCAGTTTTACGATTATGAAATAATTTACAGCTAAATAGAAATACCTACCAGTCACATGCAAAAAAGTTTTGTGAATGTTGGGTGCCTAAGAAAATAGGTTATAAAATGCTAATTGTCTTGGACACTGAAAAATGTAATATGTATGCATGTCAAAGTATTATTACTATAACACAGTTTCTAAAATTTTTCATTGAATTGATATGAATGGCATATTGTTTCTACAAATCTATATGTAATAAATATATATTTTAAGTTGCTCAAAGGTATTACTCATTCCTTTGGACTGAAATTTTTGTATTGCTGACAAAATGAAATCTAAGAGCGTGGTTAAGCAGTCTTCTAATGAGTTTCACCAACATATATCAAGTTTAGTTGTCATTTTGCATTTAGTTTTATTCTTAATCTTTTATATGCATAATTATACATTTTCCTTATATTATAATAAAAATAAATGGCTAAAGCATCTTAAAGAATCTTATTAATGAATTCAAAGCAGTATTTTGTTTTTCAAAAATCAAGGGCAAATTATATGAGTAGTGGGAGGGTGTACTTAAAATACTCATCTGAAGTTTATTAAAAACATTTTTTAAAGGACATCTGTCAGTTCTTAGAGTGAACACCTTGGAGAAAATCCTTTCAATTTAGTTACTATACTGAGATACTTCAGATAAAAACTAATTTGTAGTAATGATGAAGGGAACATGCATAAAATAGACACTGATGCTGGGTGTGGTGGCTCACAGCTGTAATCCCAGCAATTTGGGAGGCTAAGGCAGGATCACCTGAGGTCGGGAGTTCGAGACCAGGCTGACCAACATGAAGAAACCTCGTCTCTACTGAAAAAAATACAAAATTAGCCGGGTGTGGTGGCACATGCCTGTAATCCTAGCTACTCAGGAGACTGAGGCAGGAGAATCGCTTGAACCTGGGAGGGAGAGGTAGCGGTGAGCCGAGATCACGCCATTGCACTCCAAGCTGGGCAACGAGCGAAACTCCATCTCAAAAAAAATAAAAAAGTCACTGATTTATTCCAAATGGTAAAGTAATTCTATTTCATTGACTCTCCTCTAATTTTATTCAAGTTATACTTATCTTCTTATACATCTTAATCTGTTGATTAACCTGCCTCCAGAGTAATATTTTAGTGATTATATTTTAATGTGGAGATGTTATACTTGGTGCTTTTTGATACTATATCACTGCATTAAATTTTCTATTCCTTTTTATTAATTTACTATTTATTACATTTTATATAGTCTCATTGAGATTCTTAGTAACTAACTCTAATTCCTGGGCATCCTAACACTCTTGCTGTTAGAGTGCTTGTCTTGTAATGTCGTGACTTTACAAAGCTTTAAAATAAGGCTTATCAAATTTAAACTCCTCAGCATACTGAACATTGATAAAACGGGATTTCCATTACATTCTCATGATTCTCTTTCATGATGGTCCTTTTTTTTGTTCTTGTTTTCATTGAGATGGAGTCTCATTATATTGCCCAGGCTGGAGTATTAAAGCTATTCACAGGCACAATTATGGTGCACTGCAGCCTTGAATTCTTGGCATCAAGTCATCCTCCACCTCAGCCTCCAGAGTAGCTGGGACTACAGGTGTGCACCACTGCACTGGGTTCCTTTCTTTATGTACTTTGTAATATTTTACTGTGCTTTCAACTTAATTTTTAAAAATGTCTGTTGGGTCTTGAGCTGTGGAATTATTTCTACAGAGAGGTTCTATATTTGTTTGTAATATATCAGGGCCCTGGCAGTTTCACTGTCCTGAAACAATTTGAATGGTAATTACTTGACTGGGGTTCCCTGAATTAAATGTACAGTGTAAGCTCTGAATCCACTCGTGTGCATGAAACAAGCTGTGACTTCTTTCACATGGGTGACTATCTTCCCCTACCTAGGGTCTTTGGGCACAGACAAGTTTTGGCCACTTCTCTGGGCTGGTGAATTAACATCATTTAGTCCTGTTTTCAACCGATGAGAAAAAGGTAGACCTTTGAGATTCCAGGCTTTATTTAGAGAATTCATTTCCATTTTCCTTTACCAAATAACCCATATCTAGTTTAATATTCCTATGGGTGTTTTTTGTCATTGAGGTATCCCCTATCTTTCTTACGAACTTGGTCATATAAGTTTTTGTTATATTTTTGTCCACTATTTCCATATGATCTGTATAGGATTGGTCCCTTCCAAGTTAGCTCAGTCTACCATCTTGCTAGAAGTCCTTTCCATTTTATTATTATTTTTTTTGAGATGGAGTTTTACTCTTTTTGCCCAGGCTGGAGTACAGTGGTGCAATCCCGGCTCACTGCAACTTCCACCTCCCAGGTTCAAGTGATTCTCCTGCCTCAGCCTCCTAAGTAGCTGGGATTACAGATGCGTGCCACCACGCCCAGCTAATTTTTGTATTTTTAGTAGAGGTGGGGTATTGCCATGCTGGCCAGGCTGGTCTTGAACTCCAGACCACAGGTGATTCATCTGCCTTGGCCTCCCAAAGGGCTGGGATTACAGGCATAAGCCACCATGCCTGGCTCATTTTATTATTTATTTGCATATTCAAGAAAAACAATTATAAATTGTAGATTCCTCTGGCCCAAAATAGGCTTTCTTGAAGAGAATAACAACTTGCAAGAAATAACTGGAGCCATTAAAATATGTTTTATTTTTCCTTATTTGTAGCTATTAACAGAAAAAATGCTCTAATAGGTACCTAATGAAAATTGTCAGATATGACTATCAAGCTGAAGTGAATATTTACTCAAACCCATACTGGTCTCAGGCTTTTTCTGGCAATATTTTAATGAAGGTATGCCACCTAGTCATCTTTCACTTACATTTCTTCCATTAAGTACAAGGACTTCTTGAAATTGGCAGTTCTATACTATCAAGCAATGCCTCACTTCATACCACCAAATGTGAAGGGAACTTGCTGAGTGGCTTAAATAACCCCTAGGTCAATAAACTGAGTCATTAGCACCTCCTTTAAATAATTGTTTGTCTGTTACTGGTTCAACATTTATATAATCTGTCATAATACCTTGGTTTTTTAAGGTACAAAAATTACTGCTATAGGCTTAAACTAGAGAATATCATGTAAGTAGCAATGTTTTCTCAGTGATAGTTTAACTATACTGTCTGGTACTGAGTGAGTTAAAGCCTGAACACCACAACTAATTACTATGTAATGCTAACCTTAGTTGCTGGTTCATTTTGAGACTCTTTAAAATATGAACTGTGTATTTTACCCCTATGCACTCTCTTAATGATTTGTTTTTTTAGACTGAAATCACTTCCAGCCATCAGTTATACTTTTGGTCTCTACATATGCACTTCTCCAAGCACAAATATTTCTTTTTCCTATTGGTCTGCCAGCCCTGTCAGAGCAAATTTCACTTTAAACTAAATGCTATGATACTTAAAACCTCTTGGATTACTCAGGCTGCTAGTGTGATCTATAACCTTCCAAGAATGACAGCTGAACTTTCCAATTTGCTTATACTGCTTGGGGAGCTGGAAAGCCCATGCCAAAAGGAAAATGTTTCTGATGTTGAACAGAGAGGAAAGTTCTTGTTGGAGGTGGGGGCAAGAGACTATGAAGTACTGAAAAATACTAATAAGAAATGAAAAGAAACTAAACATGCTGTAAAGTCTAAGACCTCAAACATAATTCAAAAGTTAATACTAGTACTAAAAACTCTTTAGCTAAACTGGTTAAAATATGAAAAATAATCTTTAGTTACTGTAATTTAAGCACCAACCAGAATCTTAAAGTGATAATGCACTACTGAAATGAACAAATTCAAAAAATGGAATATAAAATTATCACAAGTGCTACACAAAATGGGCTGTATCAACTCCCCATCTTTCTTTATAAAACGGACACATCTGACATATGAACAAAAACCAAAGAGTTAATATAGCCATCTAACATGCATGCTACCCCCACGGACATAATACCAGTCTCCCTTGTATGAACAAAAACCCATAGACATAATACCTGTCTTTTTTTTTTTTAATTAATGTTAAGTTTTTTGTTAAAACTCATGTCTCCAAAATCCATAAACAAGTCATTCAGTTTGGGAACATTTTGGAATAGTTTTGAAACTTTTCACTTTATTCAAGGAGGCAGACTTGTCTTTAAAAAAATCCTGAAAATCTTATCAAATGTAACATGCTTAACATAAAATCTCCAATTTATTTTATAGTCTACTTATTCATTCATGTCAATATTTTTTAGGCTAAAATAATAGTCAAATTATACTTGGATGATAAAAATCAAGCAATGGCTGATAAAGATATTTTTGGAAAGCGAAATCAAACTAACATTTTTCCAAAATTGAGGACAAAAATATAGATAAACACATAAAAAGTACATCTTTTTAAATAGCTAAGTATGAAAAATTTTAAAATTTGATTGTAAACTTGTAATGGCAAATAAACGCACACACAAAGGCATTTCCTTGCTTTATAAGGATATTTCAAATGATATGAGCAGTATTATTTGATGCTTTGCAGCCACTCATTCAGTAATTTCAATAATAAATACAGGTTGGAAAAATATTTCAGTTATTTAGTGTCCTCTAGAATATTTAGGATCTCAGAATACTGCATAATATACCAGAAATGCATGAGAAGAACAGACATTAAAGTAAATCTCTAACGGTATAAGCTTTCTTGGTCCTTAAGACTATATTTAACTGTTACATTACGGTTTTCTTTTTTTAAAAAGGTAAATTCATTTCCTGCTCGGGTATAAGACTATAGATTGTAGGATTACAAGTCTTCTGATGAGGAAGCATGGTGTTTCTATATCATCTTCAAAGAATAGGGCTAAGCACCCTTTGGCCACACATTGCACTGATACAAACAAATTCAGTGTAGACTGGAATGTAGAAATATATGACAATTGTTTATCTGACTTGTAAGAGTCATATTTTAAATTAAAATTATTCTCAAAGCAGCATTAGGAAACACTTTTTTTTTTCTTTGTCACTCATGTACTTGAGCATTTCCCCTCTTAAGGACTAGCAATTAAGTTCATGAAATTCAGCCAAACTAACTTAAGTACAAACTAAGAACTTATCATGATAACTCCTAAATTTTGTTAAAGTTAGTAGGGTACAATTACTTCAAAACTAGGATATCTGAATGTGATTTGTGTCTCTACTGATGTAACTTGTTTCACTCTATATCTGTAACTAACCTTGACATGACTTCTTTCTTTGTAAAATAAGAATAATGGCTATATCTTTTAACATCTCTATGCCTTGAGATTATTATATTTCCAAGAAAAGTACCCACATATAGTATATATTTGGTGGTGTTACTGTTATGACATATGAAAATGATGAATACTTCCCTAGAAATGCTTAGGAAATTCTGGCTTCTGCCTAATGATCTAGACAGTTAAGGGATACTCTATCACACTTGGCATGCTTCTTACACATGCTTTCTGTTTGCCTTTACAGGGCTCCTATATAATTCATAGAGATTTATGCCTATACATAGGCATACTAATTGCTGTTGCACTAAAACAATGGTGTGGCCAATCATACTTTCCTTTTACTATAGCGAGACTGGACTGTTTGTATAAATAAGGTTATTCAATCAAAATGCTTTAGATTCTATGTCATGACTGATGAAAATAACAACACCTTTAGGGATGAAACATACTGAAAGGTTTCTCATTACAAGCTTTTTCATCTTATTTTACACTCAGTGAGTTTATTTTGAAAGTAGTAAATCAAGGGTAAGGTTTTTAGTTATCTCATGAAAATCATCACTTCCCACATTGTACATTCCTATACTCAGGTTTACTGCCAGTGTTGGCTTCTCTTAGAAAAGTGCATGCAGGTCATAAAAACGTTTAGGGTGGAGTATTTTCATTCTGTGATGTTTGTTGTCTTTGGGCTTGTGCCAGCCTGACAATCTGGCACTTATAAGCAAAGCTGGGCAACTATGAGAATTCTTTAGGGAGATGGAATTGCACCATACATTTTTGAGATTATCTGGGTTTTAGACAGTATTCTGAATGAGCATATAGGTATATCTATATTAGTTATTTCAAGTATGCAGGAAAAGGGGCAAATTGATTCAATTTAAAATAACTATGGTATGTACTTACTGAGAGCAAACAGTATTCCCTTCCCTAGACTTTGTGGGGGGATAAGGTAACAAACATGCAAGTGTATAAAACTATAATAGTTTCTTTTTCCCCACAGTGTATAAAAATAATGAGGTAAATTATAATAGCCTAATATTTATGAAGGCTTTGAAAATGTTTTTTAAAAATACTTTAAAAAATATTTGAAAGCTTTTTAAAAATACTTTTTGATACTTTTAAGACATCTTAAAATGCTTTTTAAAAATACTTTTAAATGCATTTTACAATGTTTTTTAAAAATATTTTTTGAGACTTTTAAGAACTCTTTCTTATTTGCCACCCCAAAAAATATCTCGGCATGAAGTCTGAGCACCTATATAAACATAGCTTTATAGGGTTTCTTGTATAAATTTGAAAAGATGTAAATTTTAAGCCACAATTGCATTTTAAAAATTTACTTGCCTAACTATGTTCATAGAACCCTCCCATCCTTTCATTTGAGGGGCTCAAATCAGCCATTTGATATCGTCTACACAAATCTGAATTCCTTTTTAAGATCACTTTGCCTTTTAATTTCTGACAGGCCAATAGTAAGGTGCTTTGTTTTTGGCTGGAAAACCCTGAAAAAGTGGAGTATATCAACTTTAGATATGGTTTCTTCTAATGCTAAACAAAACAGGCTTAAAATATATAAAATACATTCTATTTCTTGAAATAGAATGTTGACTTATGTTCATAAAAAGAGAATATATTCAAGAAATTATGTTCCTGTTTAAGTGTATTCAGAAGACTAATTATTTAAAATCTTTAGCTTATTCAAAGGGCACAAGACAGAATTTGTTAATTGTGCCTCTCTACTCTAAAATGAGACCATAGAAATATATAGCTTTTACTTAAGAATCAAGATAAATATACACAGATTTTACATATATTTGTAATTAACTTTAATATTAGAAGAATGATTAGAAAATTACTAATTAGGTTTAAACACAAAACAAAGTAGTATTTGAAAATAAATTATATTACAGGGCCCCATACTTGTCTCTTTAGAGCAGGTCTGAGTTCTATCTAATTCATGGAGGAACTGAGCAGTTAGATTACCAAGTGATCTAGGCTAATACGGGAAGACTGCATGTTAGTCTAAAATTCCTACAGGTAAATTCTATAAGATTAAGTACATAATTAATCCTTTTAACTCCAGACATCAACTCCATTTTCGAATGGCCACTTTTTAATAACTAGAAAACCTGATGCATTTTAACAAATCCTTTATAATTTAAAACTCTTCCAATGAAAAGTGTTAAAAATTCATCAATAGCTATGATGTCAGTGTTGAAGTTCAAAGACTAAAATATTTTGTCTCTTGTTCCCTTGGGAGTATCTATCTATGTAAAATGAAAAGTCAGAATTAACTCAGTAAAACTTTTGCCATGAGATGGGGAGTCATAGAAAAATCAACATTTATATCAAGCTCCCAGATACAATGGTTCTCCCCAATCCTCACAATTATTTAAATTACATATTTTAGGTCTTGGATGCGTTTCAAAAGAGGCAATATCTCTAATACAAAGACACAAGTTCCTGTCTCAACTTATCCTTCCAAATGACTTATTGTTGTAATGAAGTAAACACTAGTGAGTTATCAGACCATCAAAGTACAATGTTTTATTAAACAGCATATAAAATTTAAAAAGTTGTATTTCAAAAATAATGTGATTCTTTGTCAAATATTGTAGTGCTTAGCTTAGAATGCCATAAAATCTGAACCTATTTATTTTTTTTCTAAGAAAACTCACATTCTTTAGATATTGTGTGTAAGAACATACTAAAGGTCTATGTTTTTGTACCAGAAGTAAGTTAATGAATGACACACTCAAAATAGCATGGTCTTCATAAAAAATAAAGAAGGGGAGTATTATTTAAGATAATGTGGCATTCTTTTATAAATATCATTAATTCTGTTTCCTCTAAAAATTAAGGAGAATTCAGAAATGTTTACGATGTTTATTCTACTGGAAATATTTCCAATAGAGAAATATTATTTATTCTATTTACAGTAGAATAAACATCTTAAACATCTGACTTCTCCTTAATTTTTAGAGGAATATGTATTTTATATATATATTACTCAAGATATTGGAATAACATAAAAGTGGGCAGAAACAGGTAAAAAACCACTGATGTCTAGATGCTGACAATGTAGTATTAATTACTTTCATAAGCCTGATAATACTATTACCCTTAAATATTTTCAAGAAAGAAAGCTGAAAGAATAATAAATAGAATGCTCTAACTCATCTAAAAAACTTATACTTTTAACCCTGAACTATGTAAGCTTCTTAAAGAGAAAGATTATTTTTTACTGACCTCTATATCCCTAGACCTCATCCAAATGCTTGTCAACTAAAAAGGTTATGAATAAAGGAAATTTTAAGTGTTAAAAGCAAACATTAAATAATTCTTTAATTTATTCTACATTTTATGCTCTATAAAGTTAATTTCACCTATCATCACAGAAACTTTAAGTTTATAAGTATCTTTGGAAATAGCAGCAATAATAACAAAAAATCCCAATAGCATCTATGCTGTTCTTATGATTTACTGACTACTAACAAATCACTAGTTATAACCTCGTAATTGGAAAGAAACACAAACAAGGGAACTCTATTCATTTTGAGTATGGAGTATTTGTTGCTACAAAACTTAAGCTATTGGACTTTAAAACTAATACAGATTTTTTAAATATTCTGATTATCCTCTAAAGAGCTGCTAAAAAATACAACCAAGTAAAAATACAACTTTAAGATACAAGTCTAAAGATATAACTTTAAAATCCTCTAAAGATACAACTAACTTTAAGATTCTCTAAAATTATAACCATCCTCTAAAGACACAACCTTAAACATTCTTAAAACAAATTCTCCCTGATATTTAAACATGGAGCCATTTCTCCAGGTACAACAAAACTGAAAAAAAAAATTCACAGCAAATCAGCAACGAAATTGACTATAACTGAAATTATGTGACTTCTAAGCATGTATTCTACTAATCTTTCTCTATGAAAAATGTAAGACCAAGAAAATAATTATTTTACCATTCTAGTCAGTTGGTTATTGCTGTTACTAATGAGAAATTGAATACTAATCATATTATTTCTACTGTTATGGTGAACCTACAATGTTTCTTTAGGCTAGATGAAAGTAGATGGACTAGATATGATTTTACACACTTGTAACTTATAATATTGGGACATTATAAGAGTTGCTTTTGAAAATAAAAGAAAATTTTTCCATGATAGAGATTGTGCTTATTATATTCAGTATAGACAGGTGCTTCTCAGTATATTTACTTAGACTTGTAGTAGTATAATATAAGTATACTAAGAATCCCTTAACCGGATCTTAATTATGAAGGCAAGTATCTTCCTCTATGTAAAACATAGTTATTTAAAGGCTGCTTTTATCTTACATAGGTTATTTAAAAATTTTTCCTATATAACATAGGTTCCTATCAACAATTTTATAATACAAAGCATATGATACTAAAAGCAGGATATATAATACACATTTACTTGATTACATATTTAATAGATGCTATGCACTGTATATTTGAAAGGATACTGACATAGTTGAAATTAAGAAATTATACAAAAAGTTCACATTGAAAATAAAACAGCATGGGAAATGGAGTAAGACATCTATGTCTGAATACTGGCTCTGACCTTTGTAACTTTTATTTAACAAACATCTATTGAGAACCTAGTATATGCCAGTAGATACAACTTTGAAAAAGACAAAGTTCTTGCCCATCGAGAGACTGTATTCTTGCGGTAGGAGGGAGAATAAACAAGTGAACAAAAACTAAATTATTAGGTTAGATGAGGGAGAAGCAGCTTCTTTGACACTTCTGTTAGGAAAAGACTCTCTGAAGAAGTAATATTTGAACTGAGACTTGAAAGATAAGAAGCAGCCAGTTATTTAAAAAGTCAAGAGACTATTCAAGTTAAGCACAAAGGTGATGAAGTGAGAAAGAACTTGGTGAAAGTCTGGGGACAAGAAGGGAGTCCAGAGTGGGTAGAATCAACAAGCAATTACAGTGGGAACATTTGATGAGGCTGGTGATGTAGTTAAGTGTCAAATAATGTAGGACTTTATAGAACATGGTAAGGAATTTGCATTTTATTAAAGAAGTATGGGAAGCCATTGAAGGCAGGTGAGAGATGTGATATGGACACACTTAAAAAAGATCCTGATGGCTACTGTGGAAAAAAAATGAAGTGGAAGGGAAATGTAGAAGCAGGAAAATTAATTAGGCTATTGAGTGGTTCAGGTGGCAGATGATGGTGGCATGGAATTGGGTACTAACAGTGAAAATGGAAAGAAATAGCCAAATTTGAGACTATTCTAGAAATGAAAACAACAGGACAAGCAGATGGTCTGCAGTGGAGAGAGAGGCTAATCATGAAGCAAAGGGAGATAATAAGAAAGACTCCAAAGCTTGAACTACTGGGTGGATGGTGGTGACATTTGCTGAGATGAAAAGATTAGGGGAGGAATATGTTTATACATGAGAAATCAAAAGTTATGTTTGATAATTTTATTAAATGTTCAACTGGATATGTAAAATAGCATAAGGAATAAAAATGGTGCTGAGAGGACAAGTCTAAGCTAAAAATATAAGTTTACAAATGGTATTTGAAGCCATAGGATCTGGATGTAATCCTAGGTGTGGTGAGTGCAGTTGGAAAAGAAGATCCCCAAAATAGGGTATGGATAGAGAACAGGGATACAGCCCTGAAGTAACCACCATTTAAATGTGGAAAAGAGAAGGAATAGCCAGCAAAGAACACTGGGAAGGAATGACAAAGGGCTTAGGAGAAAAATCAGAAAAATGGAGTATCTTGAGAGCTGAAAAGTTTCAAAAAGCAGGGTCTGGTCAACTGTGTCAAAACCAGCTGAGAGTTAAAGATGAGAATGGTCCATTAGACTTGGCAACTGGTGATTCTGACAAGACTGGAAAAGTTGAAGAGCACATGGAAGTCTTTTGAGAAGTTATGGATGAAGGGAATTGAGAAACAGGCAGTAGCTGGAATATGACGTGGGGTCAAAGAGTTTAACTTTGTAGATTCTGATTTATGTTTATATGGTGACAGGAATGATCCAGCAGAGGAGAAAAGAGTGACAACATAAAAGAAGTCCTTGAAAAGACAAGAATTGGGTCTAGAGTAAAAATAGGTTGATTGGATTTTGAAAAAAAAACCCTTCATTGTAACAGAAGAAAGGCAGGCAAAGGTAATAACAGTTTATTATTGATTGAGTAGTGGCAAGTTACATAAATCTATACGTATCAGTTTTCTTAATAATAGTGTCTCCCTCCTTCAGCTGTTGTGAAGAGTAAATTAGATAAGGGATGTAATAAATAGCTATTCATATACTGCCTGGCACTCACTAAATATATTTCAATAATTGCCATCATCATTATTGGTCAACCTATCTCATATTGTACAGAAATCTGAAACAATTTAGAGTAGCAGTCCCCCAACCTTTTTGGCACCAGGTACTGGTTGTGTGGAAGATAGTTTTTCTACAGATGGGGGAGGAGGGATGGTTTTGGGATGAAACTGTTCCATCTCAGATCATCAGGCATTAGTTAGATCCTTCATAAGGAGCACACAACCTAGATTCCTTGTATACACAGTTCATAATAGTGTTTGTGCTCCTATGAGAATCTAATGCTGCTGCTGATATGACAGGAGGTGGAGCTTAGGTGGTAAGGTTTGCTTGCCTGCTGCTCACATCTGCTGTGCAGCCTAGTTCCTAACAGGTCATGAATAGGTGCTGGCCCCAGAGTTGGGGACCCCTGATTTAGAGAATACCATTTAAAATGATACAATTAGAATGAAGATTGTGTATGTCACTGAAGTTTGCATTGTTTCTATTCCTTTCTAGCAGTTTCATTTAAAACTTCACTGGACTGTTCCAGTCCCCAAAACAAATTCTTTTGAGCAGTTGCACTTGTTTAAGATTTTTGTGTGTATATGTGTTTTTTTTAAGGAACAACAAAAACTGAAAAAAAAAAGTTTACTTCATGCAGAAATTTTCTGTGGACTTCCAAGGTCAGAATTTTGGGCAGATTTAAAGTTTCAAAGAAACAAAGAAGTAAACTTTAGAACAGGCCCTCAGATAAAGTCTAAAATTCTGTTTTCACCTTCATCTTTTTTTTTCATATGCAAACTATTATGTCACAATTCAAGTAGACATAGGTCTATTTGAAAACAACTCTAAGAGTATAAGCTACATTTTGAAAGTCCAACATTCCAAGATGTATTATACCTAATACCTTCTGAAAAGGTCCTGTAAGTGCTGCACCTCTCTTTCCTCTAAACTTTTCAAACCTCTCCTCTCACCCTCCTTTTGTATTGGGGCAACTAACAACTGGCACGTCCCAAAAGTGGATCCCCTTTTTATCGAGAGATATGACTTTACTGTCCCCAACTTAGAAACAGTCTTCTGATTTCTCAATATACTTTTAGTCATTGCTTTTATGATAGTCATCTAAATCAATAAATATTACACATTTTCGATTTATCTCAACATTTTGATTTTTATGAGGACGGAAATAATTTTTTTCTGTGAAATCAGATGGCTATAACAGTAACTGTAACCTCAATCTTCTGGGAAAATATAAGCTAATTTCTTTTGATTTATTTTATATAATTTCATATTTCTATATGAAAATATAACCCAATATAAATATATAATAAAATATATTTACCAATGACTATCACCCAAAATGGCACCCTGAGGGTGAATTTCTTGACAAAGAAGTTGCTAACTTCCAGTTGCTAACCTCAAAAACAAAGCAGTAGAAAAGATAAGAGGTGTAAGTAAAAAATATATTTAACCTGTATTAACTGAATCAGAAAATTAATGCCTCAATTGAGAGGTTTCATTGTAACAAAAAGAAAAGAAATGATTCTTTATGTACTTTACTATGAGGATGCATATATTAATGTATAAAATTCAGCTTGCTTAAATGTGATTTTGAAATTACATTGATTTATTCAACATATTCATAATATTTCCTTTATAAGGACCCATTTGATAAAATGGTTTAGTGTATGTTAACAACAATGTTATTTTTACTCTAAGAGTAGCTCTTACAATGTGGAATTTCAATTTTTTGAAATTCTTGAAATTCCCTTAAATTCCCTTAAGTACAACGGTGTCTTCTCTATAATGAAAACTGAAAAATAATGTTATAACTCATTAAATAAACTCATTAAGAACAAACTTATATTGAAACTAAACATACAAAATAACCAAAGAAATAACAAACCATTTTATTTTATTTGAGGAGAAAGAAGAAAAAAAGGCTTGGTCTTTTAAAAGAATTAAAATAGACTCAACTTATTGAGTCTTGGAATCTTCGGTAGTACAGGCTGACTTCCACTTGCCCTCCCCTGCCCCACCTCAGGCACACCTTCTCCTCTTAGTTTATTCACATTTTAAATCTTTCCTCCAAGTTTGGCTTGCAACCACTTGACTTGATAAAGTAGGTCACTTGAAAAGGAAGAAAGCCCAATAAAATGAATTGCAAAGACAACAAGATTAAACTGATTGCGCTGTTTTCATACATTGTAGCTGAAATTCTGCAAATATGCAGTTGGCTGTGGTTTGGCATTTAACAGCATGTGATCAGTAAGAAGGAGGAAATTTTATTCTCATTAACTGTTGCAGATTTACTGCAGTGAAAAAGGGCTATGTAACCCGAGATGTGACAGTAGAGAAAGATCAAAGCCATGGACTGGAAACTAAATAAACCCTCTGGCTACTTCCTGCAAGGAAAATTCACTTTGGCAATGTAAAACAGAGCCCAGTTAAAAAGTACTCTCAATTTTATGAGCTGTCATAGCAGTTCAAGTGGTTTGGACTGGCTGAGTTTATAACATTATATTTCCTTGTTTTTGTCTTAGATATTTCTGAAAGCAGTTTTAAAGACGCCGCCCACCCCTTTTCAAAACACAACAACAACAACAAAACTCATTTCTTTTGGCTGAAACCAAGAAGGTAATCACTAAACTTATTAACGCAGGTAGGTCGTCATTTGCACATTCCTTTCTCATACAGCTTAATATTATATTCTTAGATTTATTTGGTAATATAAATTTACTTAATAATTCATCTACAATCTGCACAATTCCTATTCAGAATAAGTGCAAATCAGTTTATATTAAGAGCCCATATGGCTCATATCTGAGGAGTGAGCTATTTGTAACAGCATATCTATAAGGACTACGGGCAAGATGGAGAATATAGGAATTAATATTACATTTAAGATTACATTTGAAAACCTATAGACTCTAGGTTTTAGCTGTTTCTTAAAACAAATACCTTAGAAAAAAATATCTAGTTTAATATTTCTAATATAAGAAATCTAAAAACTGTTCATAAATTACATCAATCAAGACACAAATAGGCTAGATTAAATCTACCTTAAATTAGAAAATATCCCTGAGTTAAGGAGTAAGCTCAATATCATTACATCAATATTTAAAGGAAATAAAAGATGACATGCTCTATTTTGCTCCCTTATTTTCTTTGGAGAGAATAGTGACACTTATTAATTATGTACAATTTTGTTATTCTCATTATAATATGAAGGAGCAAGCCTTTATGATAGTAATTTGCATTCTATTCCCTTAAAAAATCATTTTTGTGTTTGTTTCTTAAAATAAGAGCGTTTCTTAGGTCAAATATGTCATAAGAGCAGTCATCTTTGCTTGAAGATTTTCTGCTTCCTTTCCATTAAAATTTACAGCTAATTTCTATCTGTAAAGCCAAAAAAAATGCAATTAATACATGTGAAAAGTATATGACCTTTAACATTAGATAATCACTCTTAAATGGTGATGATATAATTAACTTGCCAGTCAACTGCATTAGCTTGTGTCATTTTTTCCAGTACAAAGCTACACCATAATTGATATGTTAACATTTTTAAGGGTTCCAGTCATATTCGAGTTACTTTTTAAATTTATAGACTCAATTATGCTAAATTTCTCACACTAAGTGGAAGTCCTAATGTCACAGGATCCTTGGGGTGTTGCTTCACCAGCCAGAAACCATTGTGGCTGGTGGAGCCTTCTCCTTATTATTTGCGCCAGTAGGCTGTGCTCAGTCTGCGCTATCAGCCTGGATCCCACACCTGCCAAGGTAAGCAAGCGCAGGGTCTAGTCACCATGCACAGGAGGCATGCTGGCTAACTGGCTGCTATGGCAGGGTGGGAAGCTCCAGGCACTGGCACACACATGCTGGCTCCGTGTGAGGCTGCTGCTGGACCAGATATACTACACACAGCTTCTGCTGTGAGCATCTGCATCTGGAAAAGGGGAAACACGGTGGCACCCAGAAGCTTGGA
The DNA here is from genome assembly GCA_963573385.1 of Cacajao melanocephalus. NCBI lineage: Eukaryota > Metazoa > Chordata > Mammalia > Primates > Pitheciidae > Cacajao > Cacajao melanocephalus. The sequence continues at coordinate 23,780 of CAUYLG010027320.1, forward strand.
GACATTGGGAACCGCAGAGCCCCACAGAGGGTGTCCCAGCCCTGGCTCAGGAGCAACTAGGTCTGGGTTCTCGGAAAAACCACAGCTCTTATCTCCTTCTCCTTGCCTGCAATGTGGCAAGTGGGGGCGATGTGTTTCAGCTCTGTTTGTGTTACAGCTCTTTCAGTCCTGCCATTTGGGTCCCAAGTTCTTATTCTGCATCCAGGAAGAACAAGGTAAGTGGACAACTGGAGGGTAAGCAAGGGGGAAGAGGAGCTCCATTGAGTGACAGAACAGCCCTCAGGAGACCCAAAGTCGATAGCTCCTTTCCGCAGGCATCCCAATGAGTGTTCAGCTCTCAGCAGAGAGGAGACCTGCAGTGGGTAGCTCCTTTCGGCAAGCAAGTAATCCCCACATCTGTACTAGGCTGGCTGAGTCTGGTGTTTTCATAGGATCGGAAGGGAAGAAGTGCATGCTGATTCGTCCATGGCTGGCCATGGGCAGGCCCAGAAAAAGTACCATAAGTTCTCACTTTGGGCAGCAGACTCCACTTGGAACCAGAAGCCTTGTCCCCAGGCTTCAGGCCATCCCTGGCTAGAAGGTGGGGTTTCATTGGGCACCCACCCCTTTTTGCCCAGGAGCCTGCCTGTTGCCATTAACATGCCATTCACATCACCCAGGCAGCCCATACTGAGCAGCTCTCAGCACCCCCTGGCCTCCTGCCCTGGGCTCGTAGGTGCCCAAAGCTTCAGAGGGGACTAAGGCAGTGCGTGTGTGTTTGTGTGTGTGTGTGTGGGGGGGTGCACTGCTGCCCCTAGTGCATGCACACCGAGCCAGGTCATGACAGTGTTGGGGCTTGGCTTCAACTTTGCTCCGAAATTGGAGCTGGTGCCGGCAGCAGGGAGAGGCAAGGGAGCGCAAGCAGGCACTTCTGAGCCTGCAGAGGCAGGAGGCTTTCCCTGGGCCTCCAAAAGCACCGGGATGCCCGGTCTGGAGCTGTGGCTGGGTGGCTGCAGCTGCGCCTGGGAGCGTGGGGCTCCTGCCCAGCCAACTTGGCAGGGGGCAGGGCTCCTGCCTCTTCCCAGCTTGACAGCTTTGTATAGCTCGCAGCATCGGATATGCCTCCCCTGTGCTGCAGCTGGAGTCCCTGCAGCAGCTGCTCCAGATGGGCCACTGCCGCCACCACTAATAAAGTGACAATAAATTTGGTTTTATTTGGGAGCATCTTTGGGCTTTTTATACAGCTAATGTACATGCCTTCAATATTTTGCTCAGATTAGCAGATTAAAATGAACACTAACTTGAAGAGGGTAGTTCTGTCACCAACTTCTCATTTCTAAATTTTCAAAAGAAACTACTTGAAATATTTTTTCAAGTCAGGACTATAATTTCTCTAGAATAAAACATCTTCCCAAGTTTCCAGGATTCTAAGCCTTGATTTGTGGCTCATACGTCTGTATTTCAGTTAAGTTTACAATTTACTAATGCTGATGTGTGATAATCTAATAAAATCTGTCCTTAAAGGTTATAGGCCCAATTTACTAATAAAACCTAATTCAGTTCTCCTTGGGAAATAGAAATCATTAGTGACTAAGGAGTGGAACTGAATTTCCTTGCCTTTTCAATACTAGAAAGAAGCTGTCTCTATAAAAAGTCTAAACAAATAAAGAGAAATCAGACTAAAATATAGTAAGCCCACGAGGATTCATTTATGAGCATTTTTAAAACAGCACCATCATGTATGCAAAAATTTACACTGTTTAATTAGTTGAATAAATGATTTGTATGAGGCATTTACTCTTCTAGACCGAGAATATCTCACTTATTTCATTCCCATTTTCTATACAACTGGATTTAATCTGTAGAGAATTTAGTGAACTACTTAAGAGAATTTAAAGGTAGCGAACTAATTATTTAATGTGTTAATAAACCCTTAGCAGCTTACTTCCAAGCAAATCTGAGTCACCAATTTGCAGTAAACCATGTCAAATGTATTAAAGCAAACTAGGTAAACAGTATGTCGTGTTGCACAATAAAACCTACATATCTTGTTCTGAATTTTAGTAACATTTATTTTAAACTTTCTAAAGTACACTTTACTGACAAGACTAATAATATATCTGCTTGTCATCTGGAGGCACTAACGATGTAATAGTAAGACTGTTGGCTCTTACCAAGCTTAAAGGCTTCATTATTAGCTACCTGGTTTTAGGCTAGTTCCTTAAAAATCTCTGAGCCTTAATTTCCACATTGTGAAAATGGGGACAGCATTACTCTTTGCCCCATAACCTCACATAGTTTTTGATGATCAAATAAGATACATGAAGATTTAAATGCAAGATAAATGTAAGTTATTAGTCATCATATAATTAGATTTTGAGTAAAAAGGCTTGAACATTTTATTCTTTGAATCTTTTAGAAGGCTCTTAAGGCATTCCACCTTCTTAACCAAAAAAGTAATTGGGACAACTGCTACGGGAGTATTCAGAAACAAAAAAAGGATTTCATGTAAAGATTGTGTAAGATCAAGACTCTTGTAGTATGAAAATTTTTATTTGCTTTGATTTTCTCATTAATTAGAACTATGCTGTAACACAGCTATTGCACTCTTGTTCTCCTGTTTTAACCACCCCACAAGTTTAAGAGTAAAATGACCACTTCATTATCTTAGGAATCATTTTACTTGTTATATAATACTATTTCTTATGGTTTTACTCAAGAAATTTTACTGTACCCTTCTGCTTCATTAATAATGAAGGTGGAAAGAACTTAAAATTATTTCCATTGGTTTTACCTACATGTGTCATTTATTACTTGGCTTGAAATAGATGTTTACATATATTGAAAATAATGTCATTTGGATAACTGAATACAATTTATAACAAAAATTTGCACAGATCTGAGTCTTTTTAGATCAAATCATATATCATACCTGAAACAGAGCAACTTTTGAAGGTAAACAGGACACTGTATTGTTATCCAGCCTTGCTGTTGCTATAAAGAGGTTCTACTGAATATGTTTAAATCATGACTTAAAATTCTATTTAAACTGAGAAGCAACTCTTGCAAATATCTCAACCTATATCCAGCTAAGAACAAGTATTAGGGACCTATATCTCATGGCACAAAAATAATGTCGTAAAAAAATGTGTATTCTACTACACTCAATGTATCAATTTTCTTTGACATACTATAACTTATTTATCAGTCTTTATTTTTATCTCTGATTATTTCATAAGGACAAATTTTTAGAGATAAAGTTATACAGTAAAAGGAAGTAAACAATTTAAGGCTCTTGTCTTTATTATCAAATGCCTTCCATAAAGGTTTTATTAACATAAATTTCCGTAAGAAGTGTTTCAGAGTCCTTTTATGCTCTGATATGTGGGTATTAGCATTAGAAATTATTTGGCAATTGATAGGTGAAAATGTTATCTGTCTGCTTTATTTTGTAACCACCATGTCTAGAAAAATTGTAAGTTTTTTTGAAAGGCTTCATGAAGCATGTTTTCTGCTGAGAAAAATTAATAAGAAATTCATAAATAATAGAAAAACTATGATCATCTTTGGTAAAAATGTAATAACACACTAAATAAAGCAGTATTTTAGTTAATGATTATTTTAAAAAGATTTTATAGGTTTTTAGCAATTAGGTTAGTTCTTACAATGCTGAACAAATGGTTGCTGTCAATGTCTAGCAAAGAAAATGCTTTTGAGAGGTTCTTTTCACTTTTTTGATCCTTCCATGTAATTCCTATGCTATGGCCACAGTAATGAAGATCACTAAAACTTAAATTATTAGAAGAAATGAGTTTGGGTTATTAATTAAAAATTGATAAAGGACTTATCAAAGAAGGAATTTTGTAGGCATATTTACTTTCTTCTTAATATAAAAGAATTTTTTGGCTTGGCCAAATTAAGGATTGTAAAATAGACAACCTAATTTCTCTTTTGAATAACTGCTTTGAAACAAACTCAGATAGTTCTAGTAATATAGAGTTCTGTAAACACTACACAATGCCTTTTAGATAGAAAATATGTAATTTTGAGGTTGCTTTCTCATGGGAAAAAACAGTAAACTAAATAGCTGGGTTTAATTAAGGCAGCCTTCAGCTAAACAAATAAGTCTAATTTTTTTTAGATGTAGAATTCTATAATTGAAAAATCATACATTAAAAAATTTTGGTAAAAGATTATTTCTTATATTTTAAAGAAATAATTTGTTAGTTCTACTCAGTAGGATTTTTTTTAAAGTACAACTACTATTCAACTGTGATTTAATAGTTGAAAGAAAAGAAAGACCAAAATAGAAGGCATATGTATATGTAATACATAATACATATAATGCATTAAAGTTAATACTAAAGTATTTGAAGAAAAAAAAAGAAGCAGTCTATAACACACACATAGAAAATGAAAGTGTAAGAGTCAGATGGCTCAGATAATGCACACATCTAGTTCGTCTTTGACCCCATTGAAATAATCAGTGAATGACGTCACTGTGCCAACCACAAAGAAGAACTCCAGGCTCTCTGAAAAATATTTTTCAAAGCCCCAAGGAAACCTAAGCAGTCTCTGCAATTTTTTTTCCAGTTTATGAAAATTGGATTCCTATAAAAGAAAAATGGACCATTTTTACTGCAACAAAAACTGATTTGTAAAAGCTGGAAGCAGTTTAAAAATACCCTTAACATGCGGTTCTTGTTAGTCTTGAAAAGTAAAAGTTATAATAAAAAAATGGTCCAAAAGTATAGTATGGATACATGGTACACATAACAGGAGAAAAAGCTAGTCTTGCTCCTATTATTTTTAATTAGCTTCAAAAGCAAGTTCCACTTTACTTTCTAACACCAGTTCAGATTTTGGGAGGGGAAGATTTATATTTGACGCTCTGTGATTGGCAACTCCATACCTAATGCCTTAGAGCCCTAATGCATTTTGCATTAGCTCTAAATGTTGGGAAATCCTGGAGCCAAGAGATTCAAACTGATAGTGACACATGTCTAAAACCCAGGATTCACTGTCCCAATTGCCAATATCTGTTTCATCTAACATCCAGTCTTCTTATAGAATAGAATAGTTTAACAGTTTTCACTGTTTCTAATTAAACTGCCTTGCTATATTACAAAAATGTAGGTATTCAGATTAAGAAGGACCCCCTGACTTGGATTTTAAGAAAAATACCAATTTGAACTGTTTAAATTCTTCTCTAAATCTGGCTTAGTTTCTCAGATTTTAATACATTCATCCTATTACTGAACCTTGTCATTTTGGGAAGAAATAAATAATTTTTTCTTTAAACAATTAAAAAAACCCTTGTCATATAAATTAGCAATTTATTATTTATTACATGAATCCACTCAAACTGAAATATTAAGAAAACAGAGACTGAAAAGCCATGAGAACTGGCTGAAGAGTAGGCCACTTGGCACTGTCGTATTGTTTCATGTTTTATCCCACATATTGTTATACTCAAATCATTAAAAACAACGGTAATGATAAAAGTTCACCTTTTATACGTTAATCATATATTATTCTTTCTCCAGATAACTTGACAGTGCTTATTTATCAAAGACATATGACAAAGAAGCAGGGAAAGAATTTATAAATCATCTGGACCATTTCCCTGATTTAAAGGAAAAACACCCAATAACTCCTAACAGATAACGTTTCCTCTTTTTAAGATATTTACAGAATCAGCTTTTTCAACATGTAAAGATCAATCAATTAAGCTATTATTCTTTCATAGTTAACAGAAATTCTTCATGTTGTCCATTGAGTCTGCTTATTCTCAATTTTACGGTAGAGATGAAGAAGTTCAACAACTTCTCTTTAATTAACTTGCATTTCTTGAAAAATATTCCTATTTTGCTTAAAATTTGTTAAAATTAAAAATTTCAAATACAGTAGTTTGAATGAGTATTATTTAGTTTAATGAGATTCAAATTTACCTACAGGATATCAGGAGCTGAAATGTAGCCATAGTTTAAAGTTTCACATTATGCAGTAAAATTATCATACTGAAATATGTGAATAACTATGTAACAATTTAAAATACTTAAATCCTTGCAGAATTGAAAAATATGACACACTTACAGATCCACGGTTACTGTTAAAAAAGAGCTCAGAAGTCTTATGCAAAGGAGAATCTTAACCAACCACAAATGATTGAATAAAAGCAAAAAAGCAAATGATTCCAGAGTAAGTCAGTAAAACAGAGTGTGAAAAAGAACAACTATGAATCTTTGGCTCTATGTACTCTATCTGTGGCTCTGCTGATACAGTTTCAGGTCCCTTTTTGTTTGATCTATTAACTACCACAAAATTTGAGGAAATTCATTGTGAATTATTTCTTCTAAAAATAAAAATGTGATGTAGTTAAATGTGATTTAAGGCCTAAAAAATTACAAAAGACAAGAGATGAAAGTTCTTTTTAAAGGGTGAACAATTCTCAAATGAAAATAATTATAATAAATGTATGACTCTTTTGATCTGAAAAATAGTCTATAGTAAGTTTTATTAACATTACTGGGATGTGTCTTTTGTGAAGTAAAAGAAGCTACTTAAATATTTTTACTTTTGAAAAGAAAGTAAATGTACAAAGGTAAAAGAGTTTCCCCAAAGTTATTTTAAAAAGTCTTATTAAGAGAATGCAGAAATAAAATCCAGAAATCTTTGGATCCAGTTTATAACTTGTAGAATACATTTATCTCTCTCAAAACTTTTATAATTGTGTAATTTTTGAAAACCAGAAATTGGAGATTTTACTGAATTGAGCAAAAAAGAATTGTTGTTTTCTATATTTTAGTGAAAATGTTTAGGTTTTTAAAAGTCACATAATAAAAATCAAACCAAGTCTTTCTCAAATAAGTAATGCATGATTTATAGCAGTAGGTTTTCTTTAGATTGACTGTATCGGCAGTAGATACAAAAACAATGTTTGGCTAAGAGTAAACCATAAATGGCAGAATAATTAATATTATAAATGCTATAAGCAAAATTCTTCAATATAAATATTAAGATCAAATACCTAAATCACTTCCTCCTTTTCCAATTATGTTTCAGGAAACATTTGTACAGTGAATTGTCACTAGATAGAGTACAGTATTTATAATGATTAAACAGAGCCTCTATTTAAATAATTATAGCTAATACAGCCATAAGCATCAGAAATAATCGAAAGCCATATGCTTTCTAGTATTTAATCATGTGTAGCTTTTATTTCCTAAGGCACAAGGAGTTTCTTACTATGAGTATCTAGTACAAAGATGAAACAATTTTTAAAGGGCTATTATTTATTTAAAGTACACTATAGAACACTGAACTACACCTAAGGCTATTACTACATTTCATGTAATACTCCTGTGATACTCCACCATGCTTTTAAACTTTGGGTCATGACCATCAGCAAGTTGTGAAATCAACTCAGTGGGCTGCAATTTGCATTTAAAACAGGAAATCGAATATAATAAAATATTACTGTCTATTACAGGTAGAGTACCCTTTTAAGGAATTTTTGTTTCACATGTATATATAAGTAGATACAAATATGTAAACAATTTTCATATATGTGTATAGGTAGATACATGTATGTTAACAAATACGTATGTATGCATTAAGTTCAAATATGAAAGCTATTTCTTTTAAGGTGAGTTGTGGTCAAAACTTAAAAATTACTATGTTATATTTTGTTTCCTCCAAATGAGGCACCATGTTATACAGGAAAGAACATAAACTTTGGTGACATATATACCTGAGTTCAAATTTTTGCTCCATCATCCTACTTGTGTGAACTGGTTAATTAACCTTGAGTTTTTAGAGCTGTGATTTCCTCATCAGTAAAACAGATATAATAATACTTATTTTCAAATGTTTCTGTGCAAGTTAAAATAAATAAGATGAATATTTGTAAAACAGATTATATACAATGGATAATTGATAATAGTTGAAATTATCATAATTAGTATCAGATTAAAATAACATTACAAGTGATCATTAAGAGTTATTGCATATTAGATGCAACTGTATTGTTCGTTTAAAAAATACATGAACATATCTCATACATAGAAAATAGCTTATCCTAATGAAAAGTAGAATTTCAGAAGAAATTAAATTAACAACTTAATGAAAAAAAAATAAATAGGCTTAAGGGAAAATAAGACTATTTGTTCACCGGACTAGCTTAATGTGAAATGTCAACAGTCAGTCTTAAAATATTACACCTCTAGGAATGATACAAAGAGGAAAATATTGTTTATACTTTCTGGCAAGATTTTAAAAATCTGTAATATCATTATGTAATAAAGGTGGATATATGCTGTGGGGAACTTTATTATAATTGCAAAAGAATACTGGCCTGACATTTTTTTTTCTTAAATATTTTACTCAAACACCATCTAGGGAGAAAAAGTCTTCAATTTAATAAAAGCATCAACTTTTTAAAAACAGTGATATCTTGAGTAATTGTTAAAATACATGTGTTCTCATTTTATATTTCAATGGCTTTAGAAAACACTCAAGAAACAATCTGCATTCATTAATTAGGCAAAAGTATTGTTTGTGTCAACAATCTATATTTTCCAACTTGGAGAGTATATTTTGTTTTAGATCTGTGATCTCCATTTTTTAAATATAGAAAATGTGACTTTTTAAGTTAATTTAAAATCAAACATGTCCTTGAAAAGACTGAGGGTTTTCTTTTTCACCTCTTAATGAAAAAGAAGACACACGGAGAGCGAAGAGAATTTTAGCTTTTCAAAAGCAACAGATACCATACATTAGATTTTTCTTGGAAAACCGTTTACCTGCCAGGAAATGAATGCTGTCCAACAGCATCTCCATTTTGAAGGTGGTAATCATTGAAGAAATCAGGACTTATGGCTCCTTCAGAGGCAATTAATCCATCTAGAAAGAAAGAAAATGGTAACTAGTAAAACATATGTGTAGGAAAAAGAAAATCTGTCTATCAACACAATAAGAAAATAGCCTGTATATTTAGTATAGAAAGAAAAATGTTAGCATGACATGTTGTTCTCTCTGGGAGTATGAACAGATGACTGTATGAACTGAAGTGCTGGTTCACAGCAATGCAGCACAGTAACTGGACATTCATTGAGCATCTACTATGTACTTGGTACTGTACGAGTAGAGAGAGTAATTAGACAGTCTCTGCTTTCAAGCAGCTTATGGTCTTGTGGAGAAGAAGGAAACAGATAAGGGAAGCAAGGTGGGGACAGACAGTAAGGATGGTTCAGGCTAAGGAAATAGAACAAATAAAGGCAAGGAGGTATTAAACAGCTTGGTATTGGTAAAAGGTAATATTTTATTGTATTTCACAGCTTTATTAGTGTAGCATGATTAGGGAATCAGATATCTCAAATAAGTGAATTTCTAAAAAAGCAACACCTGACAGTTTAGGTGCCAAACATTAAAACACACGTACAAACTTACATTAGAAATCTTCATATAGTTTACACTCCCTATATTTTTTATTTTATTTATTGTACTTTAGGTTCTGGGGTACATGTACAGATCATGCAGGATTGTTGCATAGGTACATATATGGCAAGGTGGTTTGCTGCCTCTATCCCCCCATCACCTATATCTGGCATTTCTCCCCACGTTCTCTCTCCCCAACCTCCTCACCCCCCACTGTTCCTCCCCAGCCCCCACCAACATACCCCAGTGTGTGATGCTACCCTCCGTGTCCATGTGTTCTCACTGTTCAACACCTATATTCTTAAAATGACATACTAAATATTTACTGATTATTCAATATTCATTATAAATACTAAATATTTACAGTCCCTAGGTTTGGAGATATATTTGATTACCTATGCTAAATAGCTCTATACTGATATACTTTTTGAGTCATTTTTCTTTGCTTACAAAATGGTTCTTTTCCTCAATTTAAGTATTTGTTATGACTTTTTTCCTGATTATAGAGTTATACTACTTTCTCATTTGTTCCAATCTAAGAATCTAGATAACCTATTTTTGATAGAATTACGAATAAGAATAAAAAGAATCTGAGGGAAAAAAAGATCTAAATGATGGCTTCAGAGCTGTTCAATGCATAGAACAAATACATTAGTACATGGCTTTTGTAATAACTATTTGGATAGCTTTGAGGCCTTTCAAAGTTTCCTTTGCTAAAAGTATGCTGGGTTGTTGAGTGGCCTGCAGATAAACGTTAGCTAGGTCATACCCACCACAGTGTTTATACATTTGGCACACAGTATAGGCAAATTATTCAATCACTAAATGATTATTTTATACTTAGCACATGCATAATAACACTATGATAGGTCCTGTGGGAAATATATAAAATTATAACACAAAATCTCTGTTTTTAAGAATTTTAGTTTAAGTGAAATGTAAGACAAACACTTAAGATGCAATTAAAAATGTAGTTTATAATGATATACAGAAGGAATGGATATAAGTACCAAATGAGTGTGGCGGCAGTAAAAGCTACAGAGTGGTTAGAAAGTTCTACTTGGGAGGGGAGGAGGCAGAAGTGTAACAGATTTGAGTCTGGAAAGATAAGTAAGGTTTAAATGATGAAATCTGCTTGAGGAGTAAGGGTCGTAAAAATTGAATGAATGGTAAAACTAAGTAATAGAGTTGGCAAAGGAATTAAGTGCGGTTATTTGTATTTCCATAAGACTCCCATACTACTCATTTGATACATATATCCATTTGTTACTCATCACATATTAATGACATATTATTTTTTAATTGTTGAATTGGTAATAGACACCTTTAGTATTTGTCCTATTACTTTACTGACTTTAAAATACTTAAGAGATTGCTTGAGTTCCTACTAAAAGTGCCAGTAATATTTAATGCAGTTTTTATGTCCACTAGAAGTTAAAGTTTCTATAAATCAAAAAGACCAGCTAAACACTGAAAAGTTACAAAAAAAAAAAAAAAGAAATCACGGAAAATGCCAAGACACCACAGATTGACAGTAAAGCAACTTTAAAAAAAATCAGTTTTATATAGATTCTAGCCATATAAAAATTTGTGATTTTATATAGTAAATGTTTTAAAAATGGCTAAGATTTTGTGAAAGTGGCTAAAACTAACAGGGGTAAGAACACAAAAATCAACAAGTTCCTCTGTTAAATTAAAACCAAAGAATTGAGAATCAGAGTTTAAGAAACCTGCCAATACTAAAGGAACAAAGCTAAGTAAAATGCCAAAATAAAATGTATGCCACACGTGGAAAATGCATGCAAAGATATTCACCATGCCAGTAAAACAAAATAATCTAACACTCAGAAATATTTCAGACATAAATAAAGCCAAACGAAAAGATATCTGAATTAAGTAAAAAAGTTTATAAAATATGTCATGGTGAAGTGATCCAGATTAGGAAGAAATTAAGTAAAAATCTGACCAAATTCTCAACATCTTATTTTTGATTCAGAATGCCTATTGTCTTCAAAGGGAATAATGAGTAGCAAAAGAATAAACAGAATATAGAGCACTAGAAACTGGGCGATCATCAAATAGAGATCAAATTAAAAATTTTTTACTTTAAAGATTCAGCCAGAAATTTAATAAACTCAGAATACAACTAGTTTAATAATATAGTAAGTTTACTCTTATGTGAATTAAATAAAGAGTAAATTTATACTTCTGAAGTTCTTTTTACTTCTTTTTTAAGACACAGGGTCTTGCTCTGTTGCCCAGGCTGGAGTGGAGTGGTACAATCATAGCTCACTGCAGCCTCAAACTCCCGTGTTCAAATAGTGATGCTCCTGAGTAGCTGGGACTACAGGCAGGTGTAGCACCACATCCAGCTAATTTAAAAAATTTGTTGTAGAGACAGGGTATTGCTCACGTTGGTGTTGAACTTCTGGTGTCAAGTGATCCTCCTGCCTCAGCCTCCCAAAGTGCTGGAAGTATGGGTGTGAGCTACGGTGCCCAACTTCATTTTTAATTGATTTTAATCACTGTGGTTGATTCAGTAAACTGCAGCTTCTACAGCACCCTTTATGGCTTGACAAAAGTTAGCCAGCAATGACATATGAGTAATCTTTCTTTATTAGAATGAGGTATAAAAATTCCATGAAAGCCTCACATCTCAAGCACCTAATCTTCTTTGGAAATATCTATTTTTTCTTAACATTGTTCATCCAAAATTAATTCTTTTAGGGAAATACTAAAAAAGAATCATAGTTTCTGATTTATTTTCCAAATAAATCTAGGAGCATCTTATATTCCTACTCTAAACTTGTTTCAAAGATACTAACAAGGAACTAAAGTATTTCATGTAACATTTCAATGACCAGAGAACAAACAGAAAACACAGATATACACCAGAACACTCTGTAAGCCATAGAGTATTACACACATTTACATTACTCAATTATATAAAACCTTTTAGAACACAGTTATAAAGCACACCTTTCTGAGATGCCCCAAGTAAATGATAAAGACAGTTATGAACAAAACAGAGTATATACTGGAACAATGATGAAACCAAAGCAAATCTTTTGTCAACATAGGTAATTTATCAACTTTCTGATTTCTGAAAGCCAGTTTAAAAAACTGGCTTCTAAACATTGTGAATAAAAAAATACAAAAACTCAGTATCTTCTTATATATTATCTCGTATGTCATACACTGCTACTGAAATAGTTTTTTTTTTTTAACTATTTTTCTTTCTTTATTATTTTGTTTTGTTTTGTTTTGAGATTGAGTCTTTCTTGCTTTGTTGCCCCCAGGCTGATATGCAGTGGTACAATCTCAGTTCACGGCAACTTCTTGCCTCCTGGGTTCTAGCGATTCTCCTGCCTCAGCCTCCCGAGTAGCTGGGATTATGGGAGTGTGCCACCACATCTGGCTAATTTTTTTATTTTCAGTAGAGACGGGGTTTCACCCTATTGGCCAGGCTGGTCTCGAACTCCTGACCTCAAGTGACCTATTTACCTTGGCCACCCAAAGTGCTGGGATTACAAACATGAGCCACTGCACCTAGCCAACTTTTTTTCTTAAAGAGACAGGGTCTTGCTATTAATAATTTGCCCAGATTAGAGTGCAGTGGCTATTCACAGGCATGATCTCACTACTGATCAGCATGGGAATTTTGACTTAATCACCTTTGGATCTGGGCCAGTTCACCCCTCCTTAGGCAGTCTGGTGGTCTCCAACTCCCAGGAGGTCACCATAATGATGTTGAACTTAGTGTGGACTGACACCTGATTGGCATAGCTCACTATAACCCAGAGCTCTCAAGACTCAAGTGATCCCCTCACCTCAGCCTTCTGAGTAGCTGGGACTAATTTCTTTTTCTTTTCTTTTTTTTTGGTAGAGATAAGTCTCACTATGTTGCCCAAGCTAGTCTTGAACTCCTGGTCTCAAGTAACCCCCCTGCTTTGGCCTCCCAAAGTGCTGGCATTAGAGGTATGAGCCGCCATGTCCGACCTCTTTTTATTTTATAAAGTCAAATTCAAACATAATGTTGAGCTCTTTGGTAAACTAGCTAAAGGTGAAACTGTGACTATATAGGAGAAAATAGATGTCACTAGTGTAGAAAATGAGAAAAAGAACTAAAGTGATAAATCTTATTAATAATTTGGCTATACTTTATAAGACATATCACAGAAATACATAGATAAATGAAATCTATGGTTTTTACAATATTCCTGAGACAGAACCAACCATTTTAAGCTTCATATTCCAGGAATATATTCAGATACTAAGAATAAGATTCACTACAATTAATGAAGAACAATTAAAAAATAAAAAGTCATTTAGATATATGTAGTAACAATGCAGCTTTATAAATGACAAAGTATTTCCTCTATGGGTAAAAGTACTAAGGCAAACAGCTTCATTTTCATGATAGCAAAGGAAATTAATTAGTGACTACAATCACAATAATTTTAGACTAAGGAAAAAATACTGTAACTAAAGGAGATGCTTGTTTTATATTTCACATGACAATACTAAGGTTTTTTTTTTTTAAACACAGCAGAATCATATACATTTAACTATTAAATAGTCTGAAAATATAGAGAGTGATGCTAATGACTAGGAAATGGCAGATGCTATTTCATTTTAAAGTAAAAGATAAGACCCAGGGAATTATGAGCCACTAAGTTTAACCTCTGTGGCTGAAAAGCTACTAAAGCTGCTCTTATCAGAAGCAGCCTAAATTTTCAGAGGCTTAAAAACATGGATCAAGTACTCAAACAAATCTGCAGTACTACTAATTTATCTGATGTTTTCTGATGATACAATTATACACAATAAAGGAAAGGAGGCTGATATTATCCAGATTTCCATGAGACACATCAAGAAATGCTACTGAGATTCATTTAGTCCAGGGACTATTCATGGAAAATGATGTAGGTAAAATAATTACTAAACTGAAAAAAATTGCTTGCTATAATAACTTTGAGACTCAAAGCATGTAATATCTACTGTCAAATGTCTATCACATCATCAGGCTATAGATACAAAAAGAATCTAAATGTTTCTAAGTTTTGGTGTATGAAAATATACGTAATTGTTTTCTCACAAAAGTGTAAGTTTACTTATATATAATTTTAATTATAAAGTATTAGAAAAATATTTAGGATTTTCACTTTAAGAGATTAATTTAATTTTGGAAATGTGGTATAACTTTTTAGAAATCTGTTCTGAAATTTTAATTGTATTAAAACAACAATGATGAATACTGAGGTAGTTAATAGTTTTATCTGGTTTTAGAAACTGGTAATTGATTCATTATGAAAGGCAGCTATCAACCTTCAAAGCAAGAAACTTGATTCCAAGAATATTCTGATTTCTATTAACAAAAAAATTCAATCACATGTATTTTACATCATCTTACTTCATGAATACGGAATATGTAAGGAACAGCTGCTTGCTATTACTGAACTAAGAAATTCTGTTTGGTTGAAATTAATGATCTATTCCATCTGGTTTGAAACACAAAGCAGCATTTTATAACTACTGTAAAGTTCAGTTAGGAAGAAATCTATTTAATTTTCAAAGTAGAGCATAAATTTTCCATGATTTAAGTATACCAAATACAAAAATAATACATAATATCCATGGAAAATTTGCACAATACGCAATTAAGGAAACAATATGAATGAAAATGTGAGTGGTATTATTAATGTGAGTACAGTGATCAGATGTAATAGTAACTTACATAATCAGCCAATCATTGATCACACACAAATTGTTCAGATAAAATGAGACAATATACAACATTTTTAGAGAACGTATTTGTGAACACTAAATAAATAATAGAAATACATAGTAGAAAAAGAGGTGAGTCACTAATTCAGATATAATCACTTTAATGCTTTTTATCTTCAACTTGCTACAGATCTTAATTATTATCAAAATCCTTTCCTTTCTCTCCTCAACAAAATGACTTTAATGAAGTCACATTAATCTTGCCAATGGTAGAAAAGAGTAAAAGCTAGAATATGCAAAAACTTACCAATCTTTGCGTCAAACTCATCCTTGGAAAAAGGTAGTATTGCAGAATCAACAAGGTTATAATATACGTAAGATTTATGTAAACATTAAATTTTACCTTGAAAACATTAGCATAGTTTAGAAAGAATAAACAATTGCTAGCAAGTACCTAAATCTTTCCCAAAGTTACCATATAGAGTTTGGTAGTTTGAAACTAAAGCAAAACCATGGCAAAATTAAATTGTTAAGATTAAATACCTTGGAAAATGAAAGATAAATCAATGAATTATGCATTTAGTAAATGCATAAGAAAAATGAATATTACATTTTTGAACAGAAGTCAGAAATCTTGAAGTTGTCCATTTAAGTTACAGATTCTAGCAAGTAATACACTTCTAAGAACAGTTAGTTTTCCTGCCTACAGCCTTTTATGAAGATTACATCAAAGACTAACTTGGAAAAAAATAATGGTAAGTTAATAGGTTTGCTTATTGTATATAGATGTTAAAACTAAAATCATTAGAAGACCATTCATAAACTAAAAGAAGTGCTTATTAAGCTTGGGAATGTGCAAGGCTGGAAGACTAAAATCTATATTCATAGCATGTAAATTGTTTATTTTCACTTTGGTTATCACCTGAGTTGTAGAAAAGGTCAGGTCTTTCAAGAATATCTCCTTCATGAATGTATGGCTCAATTCGATCATCGCCATACAAGTACTGCTCACTCTCATCCATCTGACGACTCTCTACCATCTCCAGCCACTGAGAGTTATGCCAGCGAAACTTTTCACTCTGAATTTTCTTAGCCCATTCTTCATCATATTCCTATTGAAAACAAACAGTCAGCCGTTATTATATAAGCTAACTCACTTGGCACTCAGATAGCAATGTATCTCTTGAGAATTTTGGGGGGTCCTTCATTGGGCCAGGGGCAGCATTAAAAATACCTGCTCAGAATTATTTTATATAATAGCCAACAAAAAGCAGTTACATACATAAAGAAGTCTTTGTTTGGATTACCAATCACTAATAGCAATGGCAAACACTAGAAAAGTTTAAATTTCATAAGTTCTTATTTAATATTATGTAAATAATGCCAGAATTTAAGCAAGCAGTAAGGCTTCAGTTTCTAAAGAGTTCTTGTGACTGTAATTAAAATTCATCTTAGAACAAAATGGATTTCAATTGCACAGTTCTACTTATACATGGATTTTTGTTCCATCTCTGCCGCCTCTGAGAAAGCAAAACCAAACCCTCCTCTTCTTTCTTCTCAGTCTATTCAATGTGAAGACAATGAGGATGAAGATCTTTATGATGATTCACTTCCACTTGGTGAACAGTAAATATAGTTTCTTTTCCTTATGATTTTCTTAAAAATATTCCTTTTTCTAGCTTACTTTATTGTAAGAATACAGTATATAATACATATATAAAATATATGTTAATTGTTTATGCTATTAGTAAGGCTTCCATTTAACAGTAGGCTATTAGTTTAAGTTTTGGGGGAGTGCAAAGTTATACATGGATTTTCAACTGTGTGTGGGAATTGGTCCCCTAACACCTGTGTTGTTCAAGAGTCAACTGCATTTGTGGCACTAATGACAGGTAGTTAGCATAAAATGACATATTTTGCTATATCTTTTAGTCTAGATAACATTAGGGGAAAGTACTATTAAAGTATTGCTTTAGCTGCTAACATGGTTTACTACAGAAAAGAAATAACAGAATTGAATTTTTGTTCCAACCACAAATTAATGATCTTGTCTTATTTAGTTGTAATTATTTCTTTACATGTTTCTTGTTTTGATCATAAACTCCTGTGGAGCAAGACTGGGTTATTCCCTGACAGGTCTATCTGTAACACTTGTCAGAGAGAAAGTTCTTGGTGATTGGTTTTGAAGGACAAATAGGCAAATTACTGTAACCTCCAGCCAGAACTTCTCCATCTTCTACTTGTCCCATAGGCTGCAGCTACTTCTGATTAGTGTATTGATTTAAAAATGGATAACAGAAATGATAGCAGGGACAGAAAATAAAAGGCTTCAGATATTTTATGTCATTGTTAGGGTTCTTGGTTTTAAATTCCTCTGTCATATCTTCAAACACATTTGGTTACAGTTGTCTAAAAAGGAGTTAAGAGGAATGCAGGGTAATAGCACTATTAAGGCAAACACAAAAATTAAGAGGTAGACTAAATACATATTTTACTTAAATGCTGGGCAATTTTCAACTCAAGCTGAGACTCAAATCAAAATGGCTATCACAGAATACATTTCTGGGATATAAAAATAAAATCTGAAATTTTATAATAAATGTAATTATTATTGTAATTTTCTTGTTACAAGTTTAACTTGTTCAACTTTAAGTTTCACACTATCAGCAAATCCCAGCAGTGTCAGTTGTCAGACTGTGTGTTCTATACTGTATATTTAAAAAACATATGGATGCTCCCTTTCAACTGAAGTTGGAGAAGGTAGAGGATATGTTTTGACTATAGTACTGGTAGTGACAATTTTGCTACCAAATTATGAAATTTGTTTTCTTTTTTATTTTTATTTTAGGTTCAAGGATACATATGCAGGTTTGTTACATAGGTAAACTGTGTGTCATGGGGGTTTGGTGTACAGATTGTTACCCAGGTAATAAGCATAGTACTCAATAGGTAGTTTTTCAGTCCTCACTCTCCTCCCACGCTACACCCTTAAATAGGTCCTGATGTTTGTTGTTCCCTTGTGTCCATGTGTACTCAATATTTAGCACCCAATCATATTTGAGAACATGTGGCATTTGGTTTTCTGTTCCTTTGTTAGTTTACTTAGGATAATGGCCTCCAGCTCCATCCATGTTGCTGCAAAGGACATGGTCTCGTTCATTTTTATGGCTGTATAATAGCCCATGGTATATATGTACAACATTTTCTACTGCTGATGGGCATTTAGGTTGATTACATGTCTTTGCTTATTGTGAACAGTGCTGCAATGAACAGGCACGTGTATGTCTCTTTATGGTAGAACAATGTATATTCCTTTGTGTATATATCCAATAATGGGACTTTTTTCTTTTTCCTTTTTTTTTTGAGACAGAGTCTCGCTGTCCCCCATGCTAGAGTGCAGTGGCACAATCTCAGCTCATTGCAACCTCTGCCTCCTGGGTTAAAGTGATTCTTGTGCCTCAGCCTCCCAAACAGCTGGGATTACAGGCGCCTGCCACCATCGCCTGGCTAATTTTTTTATTTTTGGTAGAGATGGGAATTCGGCATGTTGACCAGGCTGGTCTTGAACTCCTGACCTCAGGTAATCCAACTGCCTCACCCTCCCAAAATGCTGGGATTACAGGCGTGAGCCACGGCACCCGGCCAGGACTTCTTTTCTAAGAGTTATCTATTAACATTTCTATTAGTCGTCAATCTATTCCCTAATATTATTATTTAAAATTAAGTTGCATAAAATTAAGAACTATCATAAACATTATGTAAAAATAATATTTATTATTCAACTAATAGAATTTTAATAATTAAACAACTGGAGATCTTTACCCCAGTTACATCTATGTTACTAAACTATACTTGAAATTGACTATTCATATACAAATAATAAATCCAAATGTCATACCTCCTTAGTATTATTGATGTAGTCACAATGACTAAATGTGATGGTAATTTATACAACCACTCAATCACTGATCACACACAAACTGTTCTGCCAAAATGAGGTAATACATATAAAGCATTTAGATAACTTATATTGAGAACACTAAATAAATTACTTTAACTAATTCAAGTAACAGCTCTCTGAAATAAGTACTATAATTATTGACATTTTACAAATGAGAAAATGAGGCCCAGAACAGTGAAGTAACTTGATCCAGGGTACACAGCTGGCTATGGCTACTATAGCACTGCAAACCTCAGGCCAGCAATGTGGAAGAGGCAGTTAAACAGAGGATAAATGAACATTTGTCAGAGTTACTGCAGAATGGATTCTTCATTGAATGAAAATATAACTAATAGACTCCAGAGTCAACTTTCTGCTCTAAGATTTTGTAAGCAAGCAGTGATATGGGAAGAAGTAGCTTCTGGTCTGGTAAGTATATTATCCCATGGTATTCTCAGTCATGCACTTACTGAGCTGGCCATACTTGGGAGGGTATTGGGGAAAGACGGAGTTGAAAAATAATATGCACAGAGATGTTGTTACAAGCAGTTTTGTTGGCTGCAGATTTTGGTGATTCACTTTGGGTTTCCAAAATTAAATTAAATACCAAGAGAGGCCTCATTATGTAATATAGGCATATGATTAGCTTCAAAGTAATTTAGCCTAAATACTAAATATAACTGTGAATCTCTTCTAGAGTCATATAACTTTGCAAGAGTACCCGTTTTGTTGCCATATGTGGTTCTGTGTATGTGCTGAATTAAAGTTAGCTGCAGGAAGATACTGCCATGTTAGAAATGGCCAAATAATTTACAAAGAGTGATCACATAACCATACAGTAGAAAGAAAGGATAAATTTATCATATCCATTGGGGTAAAACATGTAATACATAAATAAAAAGCAAAATGATACTGTGGACAAGAAATTCTCCATACTAATTGGCTTTTTTCTAAAAAATAAGTTGGTTACAGTTTTCCAAAACTCTCAGAATATGGTTCATAAAATGCTAGAAATCCTAGTAAGTCCACATTAAATACAGAACTAATTTGAATGTTATTGTTTATTTTAAGAATGGTAGCTTGCTTCACTTGGGAAGAGGCATAAACCTAATTTTTCATTTTGGTAGAAAAATCTAAATCTGATTGAATTATCTGAATGAAGAGGTATTCATTCAAGGAAAAGGACAGAACAATCACACAATCTGATGATTTCTTTATAATTTAAATTTCAAGCATATTCATTCCTAGGGTAAGAACAGGAGTTAAAATTCAGTCAAGTGCCCAAAGTATATGAAATATGGGGTCTGCTCTTCCACTAAGAGTGAAACTTGACTCCTACTACTAACACCTGTGAAATGTTACAAAGGTAGGTAATATTTAAAATTAAAAAAATCCTTAAACTACATTTCCACAAAATGTATTTAGCCTAGTAATTAATGCTTTGCAAAAACAAAATCCTGCTTACTCCGAGTTATCATCTCACATCCTCTTTTAAGATTATCCTAATTTAACAACAAACATATATCTAATAAATGTAAAAATATGTAACAAAGAAGTTTCTTCATAAACAATTGCCCTTCTAACTTCAGCATTCTTATCACCCTACGCGCTCACATCAATATTCTTATTAATAAGTTTACACATACAAGGCTCAGTTTAAAAAGAGATTATCAACTCTATTTGACAAAAGTCCAAACACACAACCCAAAAATATCCATAAACATCCATGGCTAACTTTTGATAATTTCTTGTTAAAACTGATTTTCTAAGGCAGCGAGTTAGCACAGAACCTAGCACCAAATGTAATGACTGCCTTTACGCATTCCTTTAAAATTTTCACCTTCTCTCTTTTATCAGTTTTTGACTGAATTATTGTATAGAACCAGTGCATCTCTTAATATTATAAGCTGAAAAAGTATGGTAGCAATGATATAGATTGCACTGTCATTTTCTTACTTAAAATAATTTTATTCTAACTTTTAAGCATTTTGTGTACTATAAACCAATAGGTTTAATTTCTATGACTAACTTACTAATTAACATGCATTATTGTTTACAGGATCACAATAAAAACACTACGGTTATTTTCTCAGCTCTAAAAAGAAGCAAAACAGCTCTTCTCTCAGGAAATACGACATAGAATGTTATTCTACACCGTGTATTTAAGATATAGAAAATTATATCTTGCAAAAGATTCAACAATGATTCCAGAATCGTACTATGATGTATCTACACTGGCAAGCAGAGTTTTAATAAGAGGTGGCCTTGAAATTAAATATGTTTGTATGATTCTTTGTTATACATCATAGACAGAAAAAGGCAAAAAAAACAAAAAACAAAAAACAAAACCCTGGCTTAACCCTATCAAAGCCCTGAAAGTTTTTCCATTTAAAGTCTTAAAGAGTCATAACAGAACTTTGAAATAATATTTGGAGTTTCATGATTATAAAAGTAACATTTTCATTACTGAAAATTGAAAATTACAGGAAAAATACCTATAAAAACTTTGGCAAGATAGAACCACAATAACTATTATATCCCACTAGTTTTCAATGACTTTCTTAACTCCAATATTAATGGATAACTTTGGAAAATATTTTAAAATATGTGTTTAAAAAATTTACAGGCTAAGTATGAAACCTTATTAAGATATTGTACTTGTGCCATAAAAGTTTGCTCTAGTTTGTGATAATGTTGCCTCAGGTTTTCAACTGTTTACCAAATAAAGCATCTTATAATAAAATATGCCTTATGGAAAACAATATTCATTAAAATATTTTTACTTCTCTTTTTTCTTTAGTAGTAAACATTAGTTAGAATCAAATGAGATAGCATTGTTTTGCTATATAATGCTGACCATTTATCTTTATATTTCTGAAAAGGTTTCTTGAAAATCAAGTATTTAAGCGTATGGCTGTTGAAAATCACTACTCTGTGCCCCATATCAAAAAATCATTATAAGAATTCAGGGATATCACAGCTGAATCACAGCCAAGGTATGTCATCAAAACCCATCAAGCCTCTGTGAAAATACTCTAGGAATATAGTGTTTTCTTTATTTTTGAAATACTTTTTTTTTTTTTTAAAGAAAGAAAAAGAGCAAAGAAGAAAGAAAGAGTGAAAGAAAGAAAAACAAAAGAATGTAAGAGAAAGAAAGAGGAAGAAAAAGAGGGAGAGAGAACAGGATTCTTGTTCTATTGCCCAGGCTAGAATGCAGTCTACAAATGGGTATTAAAAACCTCTTTTATGCCAATAATTGTGCTTAACAATGGAGACAGGCAGGAATAAGGGATGAAAATAACAAATAAGCAGCCAACCAATATT
>CAUYLG010027321.1:0-19800 GCA_963573385.1 Cacajao melanocephalus
ATAATATAAAGATATAATATATATAATATATTATATATGTATGTATGTACCTATGCAACAATCCTGCATGTTCTTCACATGTACCCCAAAACGTAAAACGAAATAATATATGTATATAATATATAAATGCAATAATATATATAATATTATATATATTATATATTATATATTATATACATATATTATTTCGTTTTACGTTTTGGGGTACATGTGAAGAACATGCAGGATTGTTGCATAGGTACATACACGGCAATGTGGTTTGCTGCCTTCCTCCCCATCACCTTATCTGACATTTCTCCCCATGTTATCCCTCCCCAACTCCCCACTCTCAGTTGTCCCACCCCTAGTTCCCCCACCACAGACTCCAGTGTGTGATGCTCGCCTCCTTGTGTCCATGTGTTCTCATTGTTCAACACCGGCCTATGAGTGAGAACATGTGATGTTTGATGCGATATTTTTTAATTTGAGATAACCATCAATGATCTGTTTTCTTTCTGAATGTAAAGCCTCTAGAGAAAATTGACACATTTTAACAAAAATTTCTCACAAGTCTTTATAAGTGTAGTTTATTCATACAACATAATAAGAAATTTTCTTTTCCAGAAATGGTGGTGACAATCGAAATAACTTGCATTAACATAGTCTAACAATCTCTACTGGGAACTGAACCCTTCTCTTCCTACCATTTTTAACTTGTATTGACTTTGTCCGTAGATATTCTTGGATAAGAATTTAAGGCTACAAACCATTAAATAGATAGATACTGTGTTTGATTCAGGAAAATCCTAGCCAATATATAACAAAGTGTATTGTTTCCATCAGGAGAAAATTTTGTTTTCCTGGGCAAATAATTTAGTTAGGAGACAACAGTTTACTTATCAAGATCATTTATTATCTGTGCAAACTGTCCTAATCTTTGACATAAATAATGTTTCCAGTTCAAACAATTTTCCACGTTGAAATACTTGTTTTAAACCAGTTGGCCTCCAGATCCCAATAACTGTATAAATGTCATCCTCTGTCAACCTCTTTGGAGATTTACTAAGATTCTTTCAAAAATCTTGGGGTGAGGATGATTAAAATGGTGTTTTCCATACCAGCATTGGCATAGACTTTAGCTTACTTAATACATTTTCTGTTGACCTTTCTTGGCAGTGAACATTACATGGATAACTTGATAGAAATTCTTTTTTTTTTTTAATATTTTTAATTGCATTTTAGGTTTTGGGGTACCTGTGAAGAACATGAAAGATTGTTGCATAGGTACACACGTGGCAGTGTGATTTGCTGCTTTCCTCCCCTTCACCTATATCTGGCATTTCTCCAGAAATTCTTAGTAAATAATAATTAAAATTTACATTTTGTTCTTTCTGGAAAGGAATAGAAATAATTTGGAAAATGCACAAACCCAACATTAGCTTCCTTTTATTTAACTATTCTCTATAAAATGAGGATGACAATATTGCTAATATTGCATGGTAGTTATAATGATTGAATTGATTGATTAATTGATTAATCATATTCACTTAATTTCTTCTCAAGGCCTCAGGAGACATTGATCATTTCTATTTATCCCAAGAATGTAATATATTAGAAAATTTACATACTTTCTCAGAAAAGTGAGAATATCATTAAAGGCTCAGATGTAGCAGGAGTTGACTAGGTCTCAGAAAGCACTGATAAAAGTTTTGTTTAAGCTGTATATTATTATTGATTCAGGTGAGTACTTTTGTTTTAAAAAATTTTCTTTGAGACACTGTAACCAAGCTGTATAAAATAAATACAGAAAAGAAAGATCTTAGTAGATTAACCATTGAAGACAGTTTTATGTCCAGGTAGTTCCTTTTTTATTGTTCTTATGGGCTACTATTTATACCAGTGGCCTGGAGCCTATATTAAAACTTCACAATTATGAACTAAAGTTAAAACATCATTGTGGCAAAGAATATGTGATGTAATAGGAGAAAAGATACTAAAAGGCAGTCATAGCATTTTTTTTTTGCAATAAATAAAAGACCCAACTCATTAGCTGTAAGTTATCATAAAGCAGGAAGTATAGCAGTAATTAACACTTCACATGTCCTGGAATCTAGCTTACTGATAATGCTATTGCCTCATCTATGTGAAGATGCAATCGACCCCTTGAAAATGGTTCTTAGCTATTTCTATAGACTTTATTTTAGTTTTGTTGTTGTTGTTGACTATTTTGCACTCTTCCAGGTGGGCTAGAGACTCTACATATGTTCACTTGTCCATAATATAAGATGCAATTAATAGTACACCCTGAGTAATTACTCTAAGACAAGGTAAGGCAAAGTGTTGCTGTCCAAACACCATTACCTGATAGTACGAGGATTTTTACCTGTCTAAAGACTATTTTTATTATTAGTCCTTAACTTTGAAATTCCATTTATTTTTTCAGATTACATATTAATTGTGATATTTCTCTCTAATAATTGTTAAATACCCTCAGTCAAGTAACAGTACAGTTATCAAGTAGTCTGTCGAACAACATGCTAAACAAAATCATGTAAGGATTTTACTGTAAAATAAAACAATTAAATTCATCTATATTAAATAAAAGCAAAAGCACTTTGTATGTTAAGAATAAAGGTACCTTGCAAAAAGTGTAGGGTATTGAATATTGAAGGTAAAGGATAGGATGTAAGGGATCATGGGAGATAATTATATTCCTCCAATATTAATGCATTTCCTTTTCTTCCACGCAACGGCTAGATTGCATTTTCCACCCATCTTGCAATTAGAAGAGGCCATGTGAGTGAAGGGACAACAGAATAAATATGGAAATAATGAAGACAATTCATTTGAAAATCTGGTCTCAATATCTTCCTATGGAATCCTCTATATTATCTTTTCTCATATAGTCTGGCTGAATAATGTCAAGGCAAATTTGAAGTCACATGTTAAAATGGAAGGATGCTAGGGACCTGAATGACTCCCTTGAACAAATATTATTGCCCTAACATTCCTCTACATTAAATAATAATAAGATTGGAAAATGAAACATTTGTTTTACTAAGCCAGTGAACTTTGAGAATGTTTTATAGAACAGCAAGAGTTAATTTTATATGTATATAGTTTTGGGGGAAATAGAAAATTACTATTTAAATTTGAGTTCTAACCATGTGTCCCAGTCCAGATAGCCATTCCATTAGGTTAGCAGAAAACTCATACATTTTTTATTTAGATATTGTCCCAGCACATAACGCCCCCAGCAAATTTATGGATGGCAGGGAGGGTGATTAAAATCTAACAGGATTGTACATGGCACGCAAATGACATAATGTCTTTTCTCTTTTCTGTAAAATTATTCCATGTATCGGCTATGATGGTGTTCTTCTATCAGACTAAAATCTTTATTCGATAATGGCACACTCAAATTCATATGAAGGTCATCAGTGAAATGTTGAAATGTAATGAGGAAATTTTTTGAATGAATATTTTAAAGACTGGAACTTATTAGCTATACTGAAAAATGAGAATTTGTTTCAATTAACATTTTCCAATTATAAAAAGTCCAAATTCAACTTAATAGACACCTATATCAAAGCCTTCAAGCCTACAAATTAGCTCCCTGGGACACATAATTCCAGAAAAGTTTAACAGAGACATCTATAATTGATATCTTAACAATCTCACAAGTATGCCAGGGAGTGCATTTAGGTGTCATTGGGCTATTTCAGCACTACTATAGATGAACAAATTACTCAACTGCAGATGCTATGGAGTTTCACAAAAGAGTCTATTTTAAGTTTTTATGCACTTTAAGAAGATTTATGAACAATGTATGAGATGAAAGAGTTATACAGATAATGATAATAAATTTTATAATACAAGAGATATCATCACTTATTCAACTATTTTTGTCTATCAATGCAAGTTCCTTATCACCATAGAAACTCATTATGAAGTCATTGTATGCTTTGTGACTGCCTACATAATAACAGGTGTTAATAGCAGAGTCTAAATGTACTTGATATTTTTAATATAACAAAATATTCAATTTTTCAGAAATGTATGGATCCTAGTTTAGACAGAAACAGGGAAGTAAATAATGAAAATTAAATGTAAGCGTTTATTAAAAGATATGTATGTCCAGGAAACATATGGATTTATATTTGCACTTTTACAAATTAACATATTTAAACATTGTAATTATTGTGTTGCTGGTATATATTGATAATTAACTAGGTAGAATGAGTTCCATCTAGTTAATAAGAACAGGAAAACAACATAGTTTTGTAATAGGGACACGGGAAGACAGGGGCTCAGCTCCTTCCCAGTGCTCACCAAAGATGTAAGCAGGTGTGTCCAGGTTCTTGGGCTCACTTGCCCCAGGAATGGGGAAAGGGCCCTGGTGGTTCTTACTGTTCAAGTAAATATTGGACCCAAAGACTTTAGCAGAAAGCAATTTATTGGGGGGGGAGGAAGAGAGAGAGAGAATGAGGGGGGGAGAGAGAGAGGGAGGGAGGGAAGAAGGGGGAGAGAGAGGGGAGGAGAGAGGGAGGGAGAGAGAGAGAGAGAGAGAGAGAGTGAGTTCCTATGCTGCTGTGGGAGGGGAATCCATAGGGGCTATCCCTTTAGGTAAGGGGCAGGGAGATTTTAACCCTGGAGTTATTCTGGCCTCATTCCTGTTCTTGTCCAATGAGAGGAGTTCTTTCAAACTTCGTGTGGAGTGATTGATCTTTGACTCTGATCCCAGATTGGTTGCTTGGGCCCACAATAGAGCCCCTCCTCCCAGGGCTTTTGAGGGGCTTTCTGAACAATAGAATCTCACCTGGAATTTCTACCTAGCCTGCCCTTGGGAAAGTTAGCAAAGAACTTTACATTTGAAACCTGCCTGGTCCCTGGATGAGGGTGTGGATGGAGATATGGTGCTGGGAAATTCTTGCCTTTGAAACACAGGAAATTTTCCTTAACACAGTCCCTCAATTTTAATGGCATATTGTTAAAGAGCATATGTCATTGCTTTTGTTAATCTTTGAATTTGACAGTATTTTTTCACAGATGAAGGAATTTTTTAAAATTGGAAAGTATCAATTGGAAAAAAATTTTGATAATGTTTGAAGAAACAAAATAGAATGCCAAAAGAATACTTGTGTGTAAATTCAACTAGGTGAAATCTAATCAATAAAGTATCTTAAATCCCTAAATACTGTGTATTTCCCTAGCCATAATCATTCCATAAAATAATGTAACAATTGGCAAATTTTGGTATTTATTCACAATTTTATTTTCCCTTTGAATATTTTATATTGCTTTCAGACAATAATCCCTAGTTACTTGAGTTGTACCAAATCCATACTTTTGTAGAATGTTTGATGTATTAAATAATAAAAAACTAACACTACACAGATATTGTAACATATTCAATAAAAACAAAAATAGATGGGTTTGCTTGTAACACGTTCAGTTGGCTAGGCTGAACTACATTTCCTAGAATATCCTTTCCTAATTATTTTCTGTTGGGAAGGGTCATAAAATAGATTATTGTGGAGGCAGAAATAAAGCCACAGGCATTTTATTGGTCACTTATTTTGTCACTTCTCTGCTTGCTCATCTTATTAGCAAGACATAGTGGCTGACACTGCAAATATTTCACCTTTCAGGGGATTCTTCATCAGCTTCTCTGACTCTTGGTCTGGGTATGTTTAGCTTTGTGATGAAAAATCCAAGCTTATACAAGAAAATCTCAAAATCAAGGCCAGAAACCACCAGGACTGATATCAATGCCAGTCTGTCTTCTTGGGCTTCAGCTTGTGTTTGTAGGGTCATATTTGTTCTTGGCTCGCATCCACCACAGCCAGGATGAGGCTCAGGGAAATGACAGAGCTGAGATACAAAATTTAAGTAGGCTTTCACCGTAAGGATGATGCCAGTACAGGTGTATGTATTTCTTTAAAAATTTAGTCTCTGATAAAATACAATATGTATTAAATAAATGCAGCAGGATATAATATTGTGGTAACAAATTGGGTGAGTTAATAGACCACATTGTAACAAAACGTTTTCTAATAGTTCTAGATTTGAAATATTGAAAATGTCATTTAAACTTGTTATTTATTTTATTCAACATATTAATAAGAGTAAGTGATTGCTGTAGCATGCATTATAAACAAATCAAACAATTTTTTAAGTTAAGTCATAATCATGAACACCTTTCTGTCTATTCTCATGAAAATTACTGCATTTTCTATGGCTTTTAATATTTTTATTGGTAGATTAGCTTTCCTTTGACACTACGAAAGCCCACACACAAATTGTGAGATCAGTTTTGCTTGTGTCTCTCAAATGCTGCAAGACCCTAAATCCATATCATTTAGCTTTTTGACGTAACAAAAAGGTCTGGCACGGAGAACAACGAGCCTCCATCTGTGTAATTCTTTTTAAAATGAGACTCAGCTTTATTTTTTGTTTCAGACTTGGAAGAGTATCAGGGAAGTTTGGCTATTAACTTAGGTGAATTAATATTTTCTTTGATGGACTGTATCCCCACTATTCTCCCAGCACCGGTGGAAGCCTTGGCTCCTTAGGAAACACATGGTTGGATTTGGCTTAAGTATGAGAAACAAGAAAAATCCATGGTAATTGAGCAATACAGAGCCTTCAGTTGTTTCAAGAACAGCCAGTTTTATGAGCCTTTGGTTTGGGAGTTTTATTTGTAAAGGATTTGCTTCTCTTTAAAGTTAGATGAAATAGAGAAGGAATTCAATGTTGGTTTGTTAGAAGCCCAAAGGAAACAGGTACAATTTGGATGAGTAAAAGTGCCTGGGGGCACTTTTAGAGATTCCAGACCATTCAAGGAGACTTTGATTGCCAAAGGAAAAATATAGGAATTCTACTAGAATTTACTGTTGACAAAGTAGCGTTTTTGCTATTTGAAAGCTCTGCTTTCTCTTTCTATATTTTAGAGTCATTTCTCCTTAAGGGAATCAATGCTAATTGGATATTGCAATCCTTCAGAGACACTCCATCCTAACTGAGAAGCATCCTTCTCCTGTCTCTTGGTAGCAAGCATGGGTCCAAGTTTTTAAAGTCCTATTTATTTTCATAATGCCTGGAAATATTTGTATAAAAGACCATCTTCTCATTTTTGTCACTGGAATACATCCATCACATTGTTTCAGTTGCAGAGTAAGAGCCATTAAATTAATCTGAATCTTGTTACTGTTATGTTTCTTCGTTGAATATTTGTAGAACATTCAGCTAAATGTTGTAGATTGGTCAAGGGGAACATTTGCCACCTTTCTTGTTTCCTTACAGACCAAATTTCAGGTAAAAATTTATCTAAAAAAGATGTGGAGCATGCAATGGATACATCTGCATTATGTTTATATCCAAAATATGTTGACTGAGATGGTTTTAATGCTCCCCTCAGGTTGACTAAGCTTTAGACAGATTTCTTTCTTACTGTAGGCCCCTAAAAACCCTTTTCATAGAGCATAAATTTTAGAACACTAGTAATTGCAAATTCTTTCTCATCTTTCTTTGAAATGTATATCACTCTCCTTTGAAGTTCCTTGTCGGTTTTAAGATCTAGTGAATGTCTTTCTCAAGAACCTGAGATATCTCTCTCTCTCTCTCTCTCTCTCTCTCTCCCTCCCTCTCTCTCTCTCTCTGTCTCTCTCTCTCTGTCTCTCTCTCTTTGAAATGTCAACATTGGAGGAAAAAGTTCCTGTAACTCTCAGTCTCTTTGGGAAGGAAGAAGCCCAACTTCAGTTGACTCTTTGCTCCAAGTTGTAAAACTACCTTCTGTCATGAAGATATGAGAACGTTTACTTTTCCTTTGAGTTAAGGCAATTAGCAAACACAGGTGGCCTCCAATTTCCCCCACCACAGCTAATAAACATTTCAGTGTTGCTGTTGTTGGTTTGTTTGCTTTTAATCTTTAGTAGAGTTGAGCTTAATCCCTTATCCACTGCTGTAAAAATATTGAATTTTACAGGCTTCCTGGCCTGTTTGATTTTGTCCAGGGCAATTCTGACTTTGTCAATATTAAAAATATTTTCCAAGTAATCTCCAAAATCTCCAATTTAACTTTTGCCTTCACTGTTTCTAAGATTAAATTTAGGTCAATATTTAATCAGTGTTCAATGTTTGTGAAATGTCTTTAACAAGGTTTTATACTATGTCCTGGGCTATTTAAAGTCCATTCTCAGACTTTCAGCATCCATATTCCTTTAGATCTTTCCTGGGAGATCCTCCTTCCCCCGATTATTCTCTCTGTGCAAGTATTGGCTATTAAATTACCATCTTTAATAAATGAGTTTACTAAGTTTTATAAGTTTAGAAAACTGAGATTATAAGCACTCAAAAAATTCAGAATCGCTTTTATTATTTTTTCTTTATTCTCACAGATTTGGGACATCTTTGATAATAAACTTCAAATTTGCCCATGTTAATGCCCTAAAGTCCACCTGCGATAGATTTCAGACCTTAAAGTGGTTTAATAAAGGATAAAAGAAAATTGTAATTTTGAAATAGAATTCAGTCTTGAAAGTAGAAGGGGTAAATGTGGGGAAAAGCTCATGCTGTGGAGATGGAGAATTCTAAGGGTAAAGCTGTCTGACATTTTTTGCTTATTTGCTTTCTGTTTTCACATTTAAGTAGTCTGCACCGGAAAAAATTATTTTAGAAAAACGATTTTGGAGTCACATTAGGTTTTGGTTTTTCCACATACTAATCAAGCAAGGCTGAACATTAAATGTTAGGTATTTTGTGACTTTCTTTCTAAGACATCTATAAGATTATCTAAGTCATATCAAAATTTCCTCAAAATGGCTGCAGCAATGCTAAGTTGTCTCTAATAAAAATGTGCAATTATGTTAGACATAATATATAGGACAACGTGAGAGTGTGTGTATAAAGCATAAGTTTGCTCAGGTTGGAATGAGTACTTCAACTGAGACAACCCTGTGAAAACTGAGATAGTTGAAATATTATGTTGCTTCTGCCCTTGGTGTATAGATTTTGACCAAATGCCAGCTATCACCACCTGTGAACCTGACATACTGTACTTCCCAATATATGAAAAAATCAAATCAATTCTCAGGGAAACAAAGAAGGACAAGAAAAGAGTCCATACAAGGTCTTCAGTGATTACTCAAGTCTTTGTGTTCAAAGCGCGCTAGTTCATTCAGAAATTCTACTTGTTATTCTTTGGAGCAGGTTTAAGCTGCCATATTCTTCTTGCCATTTTCTTTAAGTGTAAACATCAAGTTCATCAATACAAAAGACAAGGAAGTAACAGAAAATAAAGATACAGCCTGGACTTCATCACGGAACATAACACAGACCAATCAGAATCCTAAATAATATACAGTTGGCCCTTTGTATATCTGTGGGTTCCCCATCTGTGGATTCAACCAACTGCAGATGGAAAATATTTGGAAAAATATATCCGCAATGTCCCAAAACAGCACAACTTTAATTTGCCAGGTGCTGAGTACTCTGTTGAATTCACACAAATAATCTGTAGGCATTGTAGTAGGTATTATAAGTAATCAAGAGATGACTTAAAGTTTACAAAAACATATGCACAGGTGCCATTTTATATAAATGACTTGAGTATCTGCGAATTTTGGCATCCACAGGAGTCCTGGATCTGATCCCCCAGGGATTCCTAAGGATAACTGTACTTGATTTTACCAATGAAAATAAAGAGCAACACAGGGCTCAACAAAAGTTGTAAGCTCATATTCAGCATAACATTTCATTGTTCAAAGATAGTTGTTCTCTACAGCTGGTGGTGAAAGAGTCTCAGATGTGAACACGATTTAGTGTATCCACAAAGGACAACTGAGGACACATCCTTGTATTAACCAAACCCAGTTTATTACTCTGAGGTAGCAAGAGAGAATGCAGCACAAATGATTCTTAAGAGTGGCTCCTTTTTTTGGTGACTCTTTGGAGAAATTTTTTATGTGCCTTTCCTTCAGGGATAGGTCTAGTATTGTGATTGATAAGTTAATACTTCTAAAGAGGCCTGTCAATGGTTTCTGACAATAGCAGGCTAAAGATTTGACACACAAAAATATCCTGAGGAACAACAAAAACAACAACAAAAAATGGTTGTTTCACAATATTTGAAGGTCACTTAATCCAATGATAACTTTTCTATGTTTGCTTTTTAATGATAATCTTACACATATCAATTGGTGATTTAATTTCTGGTAGATTTTTAAGGGAATAATATGCACTTTATAAAATCAGTTTGCCTAAAGCTTGGTCTATAGCTAAGGTTAGATCATCTTTGCCCTAATTTAAACCCCTGGGACGAGTGAGGAATCTCTGAAAAGTTTCAGCTACTCTTGGAGCCTCTTTTTGTCTCTAAATGATAAAAGAAAATCTATAATCATAAGAGGAAGTTGGATTCAAATCTAATCGTTGAATATTAGAGCAGCCACTTATTATGACTAGTATAAGATTTGAGTTATAATCAGTTAAATGATATGTAAATAAGGAATTTTCTGTATCCCATTGTTGGTAAATTTTACCTACTGATTATTTCTAAAAGGGAGAGTACAAATTTTATTCATTACAGTATGAATCTCTTTATTTTACAAATTGTGAATGGGATGCCTTATCAATAAATCTTCAATTCAAGCAACATAGATTTCCAGTACTTTATTACATGACCTTCTTACTATATTAGAATGTCAATAAGGGTCACAAAATAAATAGTCAAATTATGAAAATTTTCCCATCAAAAAATATTATTTTTAAATTAATCTTGACATAATGAAATAATACAAAAGTATCAAAAAAGTATTAAAAACTGTGTGAAAAATGTCTGTGGAAGTAGATTTTTTTTGGTATGTCACTTAAATGTATTAAAATCATTTTTAGTATATCTTCAAAGCATTTGATATTCTAAGAGAAAATGATAGTTTGAAAGTAATGTCTGTATAAATGATACTTGATTGATGCCATAATTTAAGAGACTTAAAAATGTTATAGATTTTCAGAGACAAATCTTTCAGGCAGTTGTAAAATCAGATATTCTGAAATTTATTTTGCTTTTTATTTTTAAAAAGTTAAGAATAATTATATTAATACTTACATGTCCAGGATTTTCTTATTTTAGAAACATATCATTTTATGATGCTTTAAATAATTTTTTACTTTATTATTTTAGCAAATTTTTCATATTCATTACAATATTATTTTAAAATATGTTATTACCGTGACATCATTTTGCCTGTCCTTTCTTTGTTTCTACATTAACTCTGTATTTGCAGCTGACAACTAAGGGTTCAGGAATAATATTTACTCTAAATGTGTTATTTATTTGCCAGATATTATTAGAAATTATAGTTTTTATAACCATTCATTTGACAATAATTTTATTAGGCCCCACTTCAAATGTAAAATAATAAATAGATAAATAGACGGATTTAGCATATTGAAGTGATATCTTGGAGGATGACAATGTAGGTCAAGGAAGATCGAAAAGTATCCCCCATTAGTGCATTCTATTTAAGCATAACAACTTTAAATGTAATGGATCTCCTTCTAATAATACCTATTATTTAAGAATTCAAGAGCATGTTAGATTGACAGGCACTTGTGACTATTCTTTCTCTCCATGCTCAGGGAAATATGATGCACAGATCTTCATAGGTCTGTGTAGTGCACTAGTAAGTGAACAATTCAGTGTGCTCAAGAGGTTTGTGTACTCATTTGTTTAAGCTTAAAATGATTTTAATCTTCCTCAAGTACTAATTTGCTGGTATTGTTAGCAGATGTGTTTTCCCCAAATACATTTGGAAGTTATTATGAATTTGTAGCTAAGTGTCAAAAACGGGTTTCTACAGTAGCATGCTCCATTATAATCTCTTTATCATCATATGTATATATGTGATATCTATGTATATTATATATCAATAATATCTATCTACTTACACACACACATTATATATATGGAGAGAGAGAGAGAGGAGAGTCTGTAAATTGAGCCTTTTAAAAAGAAATCGCATCATTAATCAATGGATTTCTGTACTAATTAATCACATTAATCAACTTTCATCTCTTCCTGAACCATTACCTAGTTAATTGCCAATTTTGCTCTATTTTGTTCCTGAACATTTATTAGCCCATTTACTCTATTTATTAAAACTCATCATCTTGAGCTTATCCTCCTTTTTTAACTGGCTAACTAGTCTGTTTAAATACTTACCTTTCATCTTTTTTTCCTAATACCAACACGTATTTATTTTTGTATCATGTGTCAATGATAAAGTTGAAATTCTTTGTATGCTTGCATGGACCTATCTTATTCCAATAAATTTAACTCTTGAGAAGAGTTTACATATTTTTTGTTATTGGAATGTTTGGAAAAATATGTTGTATCTATGGCTTTGACTTAAAATGTGATTCATATCTTGTATCACAAAAAAGCATCGAGCAAAATAAGTATCAGCAAACTTTCTGCTATGTTTTCTTCAAATAATTTGATAGTTTAGGTCATACATTTACATCTTTAATATATTTACATCATGTATGGTTTAAGATAAGGGTCTAATTTCATTTATTGCAAGATAAAAAAACAGTTTTTTCAGCATCATTTGTTGAAGAGACTATCCTTTCCACATTATGCATTTTTGACACCCCTATTGAAAATCAGTTGAGTTTGTAATTGTGGATTTATTTCTGGGTTCTATATTCTATTCAATTGCTGTCTTAGTCCCTTCAGACTGATATAATACATATATCATACAAGATCAAGGCACTGACAGGTTTGGCATCTGGAGGGGTCCACTTCCTGATCGTCGTCTTGTTTTAGAGGACTCTATGGAATCTCTTTTATAAGAGAATTATTTTTATTTTTGAGGGTTACACCCTCATGAACAAATCAACTCTAAAAAGCCTACCTCCTTGTACTATCATATTGGGGGTTGGAATTTTAACATATACATTTTGGGGACATTTTAGTCTATAGCATTTCCTTATATATCTATCTTTATGCCAATATCACAATGTTTTAATTACTATAGATTTATAATATATTTTGAAATAAAAAATTGTGAGGCTTCTAACTTTGTTTGTCTTCCCAAAATTGCTTTTATTATTTGGGGTTTTTTATGGTTTCATAAAAATTTCAGGATTTTTAAAATTTCTCTGAAGAATATTTGGAATTTTAATGCAGATAGCATTGAATCTGTACATTGCTTTGAGCAGTATGCTTATTATAACATTAAGTATTTCAATCCATGAACACGGAGTGTCTTTCTGTTTGTGTCTACCTTAATTTCTTTTATCAATGTTATATGGTTTCCAATGTACAAATTTTTTATCTTATTGATTAAATGTATTCCTATTTTATTATTTTTAATGCTATTGTAAGTGAAGTTATTTTAAAATTTCTTTTCCATATTCTTTGTTAGTGTACAGAAATGAAATTGATTTTTGTAGTTGATTTTAAACTCTACAAATTTACTGACTTTATTAGTTTTGCCAATTTTTTTTATGTGGGAAATCTTTAGGTTTTCTACATGCAGGACTGTGTTATTTATAAACAGAGATAATTTTGCTTTTCCTTTCTGATGTGGATTTCATTTCATTTTAAAATTTATTTAGCTCATTTGCTCTGATCAAGACTTCCAACACTTTTAAAAAGCAGCTGTGAGCGTGGCAGCCTTGTCTTGTTCCTGATCTTAGATGACAGTCTTTCCGTTTTTCACTGTTGAGTGTGATGTTAGCTACGGACTTTTCATGTATGGGCCCGAACTATATTAAGATACATTCCTTCTATATCTAGTTTGTTGAGTGCTTTTACTACGGAATGGTACCAAAATTTATAAAATGCTTTATTTTGGCATCTATTGAGATGATTGTGTGGTTTCTACCCTTCATTCTGTTAATGTTTTATATTACAATTACTGATTTGCATACATTGAAATGTCATCGCATCTCAGGGTTAAATCCTACTTGATTATACTGTATGATCCTTATAAGGTGCTATTGAATTTGGTATATTATCATTTTGTAGATAATTTTTGGATCTATTTTACTTAGGGATATTGACTTGTAATTTCCTTGTAGTACATAGCAAAGGAAGTAATCAATAGAATAAAAAGACAACCAACAAAATGGGAAAAAATGTTTGCAAAATATACATTTGATAAAGGGTTAATTTTCAAAATATATAAGCATCTCGTACAACATGATATGGGTTGAATGTTTGATTCCCTCCAAAATTTATACATTGAAATGTAATCTCCAATGGGATGGTATTAGGAGGTGTGCATTTGGGATTTGATTTAGTCTTGAGGGTTTCACCTTGTAAATGGAACTAGTGCCCTTATAACAAAGACTCCAGAGAGCTAGCTACTACCTTCTGCCATATAAGCTTACAATGAGAAATCCCTCATCAGAAGCCAACCATGCTGATACTGCAATCTTATATTTCCCAGCCTCTGTAACTATGAAAAATAAATTTCTGTTATTTATATGTCACCCAGTTTGTGGCATTTTTGTTATAGAAGTCCAAATAAACAACTCAGTAGCAACTCAATAGTGAAAAACAAAACAAAATAACAGAAGACTCTTCATATAATCCAATTACAAAATGAACAAAGATCTTGAATAGACATTTCTCCAAAGAAGTCATATAAATGGGCAACAGGTATATGAGGAGATACTCAACATAATTGATTATCAAAAGAATGCAAATAAAAACTACAACAGAATACTACTTTACACCTGTTAGAATGGCTATAATCAAAAAACAAAAGTATGTGTCAGTATGTGGAGAAATTGGAGCCTCAGTACCCTGTTGATGGTG
The DNA here is from genome assembly GCA_963573385.1 of Cacajao melanocephalus. NCBI lineage: Eukaryota > Metazoa > Chordata > Mammalia > Primates > Pitheciidae > Cacajao > Cacajao melanocephalus. The sequence continues at coordinate 14,807 of CAUYLG010027321.1, forward strand.
GTGTAAAATGGTGCAGCTGTTATGAAAAATAGGATGTAATTTCCTAAAACATTTAAAAATAGAACTGTGTTATCTAGCAATATTCTTACTGGTTACATATCCAAGATAACTTTGTTTATTCTTGCTTCTATAACAAAATTCCTGAAACTGGGTAATTTATGAAGAATAGTAATTTATTTTGTCACAGTTTTGAGGGCTGGGAAGACCAACATCAAGGGACCAGTGAATTCAGTGGCTGCTGAGGGCTACTCTCTGCATCCAAGATGGTGCCTCTTGCCACTTCCTCACACTGGGGAAGGGAGGAACAACTCCCTTGCACCTACTTTATACAGACTCTTATCCTATGCATGAGGGCTTCTCTTTCATTACTTAATCACCTACTTAAAGTTCTGCCTCTTAATACTATCACATTGGCGATTAAGTTTCAATATATAATTTTTGAGGGGGCACATTTAGATTACAGCACAAAATAATTAAAATCACGATCTTGAAGATATATCCTCACTCCCATGTTCACTGCAGCATTATTCATGATCACCAAGATATGGAAGCAGTCTAAGTGTCCATTGATAAATAGATAGATTTAAAATGTTACAAACAATAAAATATTATTCAGTCTTAAAAAAAAAAAGGAAACCTTACCATTTTCAATAACATGGATGAACTTGCAGGGTATTATGCTAAGTGAAATAAGCCAATCACAGAGGGATAAATACTGCATGATTCTACTCATTTGAGTTATCTATAACAGAGAAATTTACACAGTTAGGGAATACAGTAGTGGTTGCAAGGAGTAAGCAAAATTGGGACATGTTCAATGGATATAAATTTTCAGTTACACCAAATGAATAAGTTCTAGAGATTTTCTGCACAACATAGTGCCTATATTAGCAATATGGTATTATGCACTTCATCTTTTTAAGAGAATAGAACTCATATTAAGAGTTTTATTAAAGAGAAACAAAAATAAACAAAGACACACAAAAAACGTGAACAACAAACCAAATAAAACTAAAAAGACATAATTAAACTTGGGAAGGTGATGTATATGTCTATTACTTTATGTGGTGATGGCATGAAAAATGTCCAACTAATCATATGATGTACATTAAATATGTGCAATTTGTGTATACAGTATATCAAAATAGAAGTGTTTATATATATCTTGGAAGATTCACACAAAATTCATAATAATGTGTATTTTCCAGCAAACTGATTGACTTAATTTGTTGATGGAGCTGGAGAAAAATTTGACTTTTTATATGACTAAAATTTGAATTGTTTTTCCTTTTACAATGAGACTGAATTTATACATTGAATTTATTAATTTGAAAAAAATATATAAATATTAAGAGTGGATAAAAGAAAAATGTAATTCAGAAAAGGTAAACTCTGTGAGGAAGTTTTAAAAGCTCATAACAATTTTATTTTCTCCTACTGTCCCTACATTTTATTTTCAAATGACATATTCATTACCTCTCTAAATAAACATAAAATATTTTAATATAAATAATTATTTAAACAAATGACCATTTACATTAAATAATAACATAGTGATAGTATCGTAAGCTTAATTAGTACTTATCAAGCTATTTATGCACTATAGTCCAATTTATAGCTGACATTAATGTTAGTAATATAAGGCTTAAAGTCACGTTTCTGTCATTATATATAATATATAATATATATAACAAGCATTTGCAAAAACTAACAAATATGCTCACATATTGCATATATATAAATATATGTATTTTATATATAAAAAGAATTTGTTTGAGGAAGATTGTGGTTTTTATCCTACTTTCTACATATCTAAATGCCTTGCCTTTTAATTTTCAGAATTAGTATTTGCCTTTCGAAATTGGCCTTCAGGCTCAATGTGTATTTTCATAATTTTCTTTTAAAATTCTAATAGCAAAGTCAAATATATTGGGTCGTTTAATTATTTTTTCTAATTTCACTGCTAACTGACAAAGAGGTCAGCTTTTTTGTATTTTTTACTATCTTTTCTGAAATCTCTATTTATTCCCATGAATTTTTTGGAAAATTTCCTTTTTAATCATAATCTAACTTGTGACTTTTTTTTTGCTGTTGACTTGGGGTTAAAAATATTACCTCTATAATTTTGTCTTATACTAGTGGGAAAAATTCCATGACTATTTATTATATCGCTTTAGAACTATTTTATGTTCTTTTTAATACTAGTTTATCAATTTACATGTATGTGTTAGCAAATGTTTACAAAATATTTCTCCTTTGAAACAAATACATAACAGAATTACATACTACATAGGAGATGAGAACCTCAACCTATTTATTACAGTTTTATACGTATCTATATCACTTTCCTAGTCTCATTTCTGTTAGTTGTGGTTATGTGACTGAGCCGTAGCTAAGCGAATGTCATTAGAAGCTATAGTGATCTCTTCTAGTTTTGGCACCACCTCCTAGGGGGAGAATCACCTCCCTTGAGAGATTCTTCACTTTTTTATTTAACCCTTTTGATGGATTCAAGACGGCTAATGCAGGGGACTCAGGCTTTTAATGCAGAGCAAACAAAACTGGGAATTGGATGTGGGTCCCTGTATGGTTATACCAAAGGCTGGTCCCTTACTGGGAAAACCCACTTTGGCCTTCCAAGAGCAAGTAAGAAAGAAAGAAACTCTTACTGCATTAAAGCAATGAATTTGGCTGTTAATATGTAAATACAGTAAATCTTTTTCTTACTAATATAATTAATACATTAAGTCACCCTAAAATTTTTATCTTCATGGGATTATGTGTTCCTTCTATCTTCCCTACTCCCTATAGTTCATCAGATCTAAGGGATAAAGCTAATCCAGTTTGTACTCATTCAACAGAGACTACTAGAAAACTAAACGAAAAACAAATCTAAAATACATTTAAAATTAGGCTACTTTAAAAAGCTTTAAATCAGATGAGATTTATAACTTAGGCTTAGACTCCTTAGCTGGTGTACTTCATCAGCAACAAAGATTGTAGTCCTTGTAAAAATGTCTTTTCATCATACTCAAATTTAAGTCAAGTTGGAACTGCTGTTTTAGGTAGCAGAAGACTCAGATTTTCTAAGAATTTAGTTTCTTTTCTTCTCTTTGACCATGGAGGCATAACTAATTTTTCCTTTGTCTCATGGTTGAGCTGTATTTCTGCTCAGTCACTGACATTTGTTGTTCAATTATTTTCTGACATTTCCCACAGTTGATTCCAACTATGGTCATAATACTGTATTCTTAAAAGGACTTGAGATTCTTCTCCTAAATGTTTAAAAGTAGCTTCAATACCTGAACCTGAGACTTGAAGTGATTACAACATTTTAGAATAGGCAGAAACTTTGTATGTGCAATGCAAATGAAATAAAAGCCACACTGTGTGTGATGGTCATTTTTCTGTGCCAACTTGATTGGGTCACAAGGTGACCAGATATTTTGTAAACATTATTTAGGGTGTTTCTGTGAGGGTGTTTTGAGGTGAGATTAGCATTTATCTTAGTAGACTGAGTAAAGCAGATTGCCTCTTAGTGGACTGAGTAATGTGGATAGACCTCATTCAAATCAGTTGATGGCATGAATAGGAAAAAGAAAAAAAAAAAAAAAGGCCGGCCCCCTCTCCAAGAAAGTTCTTTTTACCTGATAGCCTTTGAACTGGAGCTTTGTTAATTTTTCTCCCTGACTTCAAATTCAAACACTGGCATTTTCTGAGTCTTAAGCCTGTCAACTGTTGGCTAGAATGACACCATTCTTTCTTCAAAGGCCTGGGTGTCAAGCCTTGCTGATGCATCCTACAGATCTTGAGACTAGACAGCCTCCATAATCCCATGAGCCGATTCCTTATAATACGTCTCTCTATATGCAGAACTATCAATCTCCAGCTATAAATGACTCTATCTGTCTGTCTGTCTGTGCATTCTTTTGGTCCTGTTTCTCTGAAAACCCTGAGTAATACACGATTCTAACATAATGATCCTTAGAAGAACAGTTGGAAAATATAAAAGAGCAAATAGTATCTTGTTAAAGTAACTATTTATAGAACCAGACAGTTTTAAAATTAATTGAATTCTATCATTAGCATAACAAGGGAAAAAAACTAAAGTCCTTTATTACTAAAAACTATTCACATTGGGGTGAGTATTAAAGAGATTTTAATCTGTTGAAGAAAATTTGGCACCTCACTAATCAGCTTCCATAGAGAAAGAAACCAATAAGTAGAGAAATAAATCCAAATGCAGTGAAACATTATTAGAAATACCATTGGTTACAATATGTTGATTACTTTTTTATTTCAAAATGTCACCCAGTTAAAAGTGATACTCTTACCAGTCAATGCAAGAAATAAATCTTTTTTGTTTATTTTTATTCAACTATTTGATAATATTGATTTAGTGTACAAAATGCTGGGTACTGAGAGTCAAACAATGTATAAGATATAGAACCTTGTTTCAAAGACACCTAAATTTGGTAAAGATAAGTTATATTAAGAAACCTAATGGGAAAAGTGAGGTAAAGTGTTAGAGAAAGCATAATTTAATATATCACTATGACATAACAATTAACAGGAAAACTCTACTAGTCTTGGAACAGAAAGTTCAGAGAGGTTAAGAAAGGCTGTTTCAGAGGAATGTGTGGAGTCTAATAAGACAAATCTACATTGGTTTTGTAGACAAGATCTCAGAGTGTCAGGGATCAGAAATGTAGGAGCATCAAAATATACAGAGACATGAAACAAGATGCCATATACTTGGAAGATTTTAAGTTATGTGTAAATCTGTGAGAGGAGATAAGGTTGCAGGTGACAAAGTTAAAATATAGGCATCATTAAGTTTTTGTATGCTTTAAGAGACAGTTTTATTGAGGTGGTTTTTTTTTTTTTTTTTTTTTTTTTTTTTTTATTAAAATTTTTTTTTTGGTACAAATTGGAAAAAAAGGCCGTTGTTAAACAAGGTATAAAAAATACAAGGTTGTTTTGATCAACCAAAA
>CAUYLG010027322.1:0-68465 GCA_963573385.1 Cacajao melanocephalus
TTTTTTTTTTTTGAGATGGAGTTTCGCTCTTGTTACCCAGGCTGGAGTGCAGTGGCATGATCTCGGCTCACTGCAACCTCCGCCTCCTGGGTTCAAACAATTCTCCTGCCTCAGCCTCCCGAGTAGCTGGGACTACAGGCGCGCGCCACCACACCCAGCTAATTTTTTTGTATTTTTAGTAGAGATGGGGTTTCACCATGTTGGCCAGGATGGTCTCGATCTCTTGACCTTGTGATCCGCCCGCCTTGGCCTCCCGAAGTGCTGGGATTACAGGCGTGACCCACCGCGCCCGGCCTTTAATTTTTTTTTTGAGACAGGGTCTGGTTCTGTTGTTCAGGCTGGAGTGCAGTGGCGCAATCTTGGCTCACTGCAGCCTCTGCCTTCTGGACTCAGGCGATCCTCCCACCTTGGCCTCCTGAGTAGCTGGGACCGCAGGCACATGCCATCATGCTTGGCAAATATTTTGTGTTTTTAGTAGAGATGGGGTTTTGCCATGTCGCCCAGGCTGATCTCCAACTCCTGAGCTCAAGAGATCTGCCTGCCTCAACCTTCCAAAATGCTGGGATTACAGACATGAGCTACCACGTCTGGCCTGATTATTCATTTTAGAGAGAAGAAACAGAGACCCAGGGAGCTTAAGTATCTTGCTTGGCTGCCCAGGTGTAAGGGTTGTGGAAGTCTCAGTTTACGTTCTTCATACTCTTCCAAAGCAGCCCACACATTCAAAATCAGGGGTTGACATACTACAGACTGCAGGCTAAATCTACCACACTGCCGGTTTCTGTGTGGCCTATGATCTAGGAATGGTTTTTACATTTTTTTTTTCTCTTTTTGAGACAGTCTTGCTCTGACACTCAGGCTGGGGTGCAGTGGCACGACCTCTGCTTACTGCAGCCTTTGCTTCCTGGACTCAAGTGATCCTCCTACCTCAGGCACTGATGAAGCTGGACTACAAGTGCATACCACCATGCTCAGCTGGTTAAATTTTTTATTTTTTGTAGAGACAAAGTCTCATTATATTGTCTAGGCTGGTCTTGAACTCCTGGGATCAAGTGGTCCTCCAGTTTCGCCTTCTCGGTTGCAGTGAGCTGAGATTGCGCCACTACACTCCAATCTGGGCAACAAAGCCAGACCCTGTCTCAAAAAAATAAAGTAAAAATAAAATAAAATGAATAATCAGAGGCCCTGGGTGAAGATTAAATGAGAGTGCAGGCATGAGCCACTGTACCGGCCTTTTAACATTTTTTAATGGTTAAAAAAATCAAAAAAATAATAATATTTCATGACATATGAAAACTGATATTCAAATTTTGGTGTCCATAAATAAAGTTTTATTGGAACACAGAGCTGTTCATTTACTTATGGATTATCTCTGGCTGTTTTTGCCCTACCATGACAGGGTTGAATAGTTTTGACAGAGACACTGTGGACAGCAATGCTTAAAAATATGTACTAACTGGACTTTTACAAAAAAGCTCCCTCACCCCATTCAAACTGATTCCCAGTCATCCTAAATGACAGGAAAAGATGGATTGAGTTCAGACATGGATGCACATAATATTGATAACTGACTTTGTTAGACATAATTAAACACTCACAATTTCAGAAACATCAAACACTGTTCCATCACCAGCCAGGAATGGTCCCATAAGGACTTTAGGATTTATAAGCATCATTAAATATTGCAGTAGAGACTTCTCAGCCACTTCAATGATTTGCCTTGAAGGTACTTAATATTTTCAAATAAATGCCAGGGTTGGAGTTTTGAATGTAACTGGAAGAGTTTGTTAATTTCTTTGTCCCTTGATTATCGTGTGCATGTGATTACTGCAAAAAAAAAAAAAGTTTATACTTTCCCCAAAGTTGCTCAGCTCAGGGTTTGTGGCTGCCTAATTTATCAATGGTGGTGGTATATATCATGTTTGTCCATTTCAGGTAAAAGGGAAGCAAAGGAAGAAAGAAGAAAAGAAGACAACAAATGTAGGCTGTTAACCAGGTCAGTGGTTTTATTGTCACATGCTTTTAAAAGAACATGCACGAGTGAGCTGTCTTACTTTCCAGTCCAAGAATGTTTGATTCCTCTGTGATGAAAAATTCTGTGACCTGGCAGGAAAACACCCCAAGAAGGGCAGAAGGGGAGAATTCTTTCTGTTTTCCAATATGGCTTTCTTTGATTCAAGAAAGGTCTCCTCTCTTCCACAGCTCTGTCTTGCTCATGACCCCAGAAGATCTCAGGTTGACTGCGTTTGTCCTACGCCTTCTTCAAGCTTCACCTCTTCTGTGAGCCTCCTAGGTGGGCTCCTTCTGGCTAAATCTTCCTCCTCATTGTTGCCATTATATCTTATGCAAGCACCTGCCTTATCCAAAGGTACATGCCTTATTGTAGAATACTTGTCTGTTTACTTAGCTATTTTCCCATGACTATGGGCTTTTTTTTTTTTTTTTATAAAGACGGGGTGTCACCATGTTGGTCAGGCTGGTCTTGAACTCCCGACCTCAGGTGATCTGCCTGCCTTGGCCTCCAAAGTGCTTGGATTACAGGTGTGAGCCACTGTGCCCGGCCGACTATGGGCTTTTTAAGAGGTGCTGTGTTATTTTTTTACTTCTATACCCTCAGTACCCCAGCTGTACCCAATACAAAGTTGTTCTTCAGTAAATATGGATTAATTGAATAATGAATAGGGTTGGGGGCATTTCCAGGGAGGGTGCCCACTGGGCTGAAATTCTGGGGCCTGAATGCATCACTCCTTTCTCCTCCGGATGAGAAAGAAGAGGGACAGTACCCATCAGGCCCCGAGGGAAGCCTTCCATGGCCCAAAAGACCCCTTTGAACAGAAGACAGAGGAAACAGGTCTAGAGAAAGTGAATGTGAAGATTCAGGCTTTAAAATGAGCCTTGCAGACCTGCTGGCAGTGACAAGAATTACTTGTGTACAGCACCTTGTGGTTCCCACGGCCCCATTTAGATCTCATCATGATCCTGTGAGGTGGATGTTATTTTCTGCTTTACAGGGGAGAGAAGCCAAACTCATGATCTGACCTCTCTGACATCACTTACTTAAACAGTTAAGTGGTGACTCAAGCTTGGTCTTTTGTTCTAGAACCCAGTATGCTTTCCTTCAGGAGGAAATCTACCTCTCTTTATGATGGTGACTTCACAGAAAAATTCTAACCCCTTTTATTCCTGCTTTCTGGTAATCTTCAACCATCTAGGTAATCACTGTGTTCTTAGGCATTAACTGTTCTCCCTCAAAACGAAAGAAAATCCTAAATCGATGCACTGTGCCTTCTGTCCCGGGGCTTTTAATTGCTGTCTTCCTAGCGTTTTAGTCCTAGAAGCTTGCCCTTCAGGGTGGTGGAAGGAGCTAGGCGGGGGACAGGGTTCTGACCTTAGAGCATGCAGGATTTAAAGCAGGAGGGCCAAATTCAGTCATCAGATGCGGGCATCAGATGCGCGGCTGAGATGGGGGCTGTGGGAAATGTGTGTGAAGCTGCGAAAATTAGGACAGAATGGACCCCAAGAGCCAGGTCACAGCCCGGCCAAAGGGTCTGTAACAGTGGCTGCAAGAAGGACTGTGGGTTGGGGTGGACACGTGGTGCTTGGGAGGGAAAGTTCACTTCTACACCAGAGCAGGAGCCATGCCTGGTTTTTGTTCCTTTTTACTTAGCCACTGAATTTGGAATGGGGCCTGGCGTCTTCTGGGGTGGAGAAGATGTGGAATTCACCGTGGCCAGGGTTTAGAGCACAGCCAGGGGAACCACCGTAGCCTCCACGTGGAAACATTTAACGGCTTGGGTGGGTTTGTATGAGAGATTATGAAACCTGGGCCTTTTTAAGGTATGGACACAGGGGAGGGTTCTGAGGCCAGTGCTCCCTTTGTGTGGCTACACAGTGGGTGATAAGTTCAATGAATGGCAGCCTCGGCCATCCCATTAGGCTGCCCCAAGAGTCAACCTTCGTGTCTCTTCCTTTCACCCTCCAGTCACTGAGTCTGTCAGTGATACTGCTGGAATAGCTCTGCAGTCTGCCCATGATTCTTTAACTGGTAGCCACTACGCTAGTCCAAGCCCACATCACTTTTCTTCTGAAGTTCTGTAACATTCTCCCATCTGTTCTCCTCACATGCCGTGGAGCCTGCACTGTCTCTGATGCCTATCACTCCCAACCTGCATCCAGGGATCTTTTATTATTGATTTATTTATTTTAGCTTCAGGAGGCTACATATGCTTGTTTATTACATGTGTATATTGCGCTTCTAGTGTGCCTATTACCCAAACGGTGAACACTGTACCCTGTAGGAAAATATTCAACTCCCCCCTCACTCTTCCTGCTATAAAAATGCAAATCTGATCATATCTGGAACTCCCCTTCCACCCTATTCCTTTTTTTTTTTTTTTTTTTTTTTTTTTTTTTTTTGAGACTGAGTTTCACTCTTATTGCCCAGGCTGGAGTGCAGTGGAGTGGTCTCAGCTCACTGCAACCTCCACCTCCCAGGTTCAAACGATTCTCCTGCCTTAGCCTCCCGAGTAGCTAGGATTACAGGAGTGTGCCACCACACCCAGCTAATTTTTTTGTGTTTTTAGTAGAGACAGTGTTTTACCATGTTGACCAGGCTGGTTTCGAACTCTAGCCCTCAGGTGACTCACCCACCTTGGTCTCCCAAAGTGCTGGGATTAAAGGCATGAGCCCCTCCCCCCCCTTTTTTTTTTGAGATAGTCTCACTATCTCTCAGGCTGGAGTGCAGTGGTTTGATCAAGGCTCACTGCAGCTTTGACGTACTGGGTTCAATCCATTCTTCTACCTCAGCCTCCCAAGTAGCTGGGATTACAGGCATGCACCACCATGCCTAGCCCCATCGTGCCTTAGATCACATCTCAAGTATTCTTTTCTTTTCTTTTCTTTCTTTTTTTTTGAGACAGAGTCTCACTCAGTTGCCCAGGCTGGAGTGCAGTGGCACGATCTCGGCTTACTTCAACCTCTGCCTCCTGGGTTCAAGCGATTCTCCTGCCTCAGCCTCCTGAGTGAGTAGCTGGGATTACAGGTGCCCACCACCATGCTGGCTAATTTTTGTATTTTTAGCAGAGACAGAGGTTGCACCATGTTGGCCAGACTGGTCTTGAACTTCTGACCTCAGGTGATCTGCTCATCTCGGCCTCCCAAAGTGCTGGGATTACAGGCATGAGCCACTGCACCCAGCCCCAAGCATTATTTTCTTCAACCAGGTCAGGTCTTTCTGTTATTTGCTCTCAAAGTATCATGTACTGTTCCTTTCATGCCCTTATCAGATTTTTTGGGCATAGTGGTTTTTTTTTTTTTTGAATGTGACATATTAATTCATTTTCCCTCCACTAGACACTAAATTCTATGAGAAGGACTGTGCTTATTTTTGCTCATCTATGACAGTGTTTCCCAAGCAACTGATACTTGGCTGGTGTTAAATGAATAAATAAATAAGTACATTTCAGTGAATGAAGGAATGAATGCATAAATGGATGGATGATGAGAGTAACGACGCATGGCCGCCTGCTGTGCGGGGATCAAAGGGAACACAGAATGAGATAGGGCATTAGGCTGCGATCTCTTGTCTCCTGCAAGAGCGTGGAGACTCATTCTGAAACACTTCCTTAAAAGCATGTGTTATTTGCCAGGCATGGTGGCTCATGCCTATAATCCCAGCACTTTGGGAGGCCGAGGTGGCAGGTCACCTGAGATCAGCAGTTTGAGACCAGCCTGGCCAACCTGGTGAAACCCCATCTTTACTAAAAATACAAAAATTAGTGGGGCGTGGTGGTGTATGCCTGTAAGCCCAGCTACTCAGGAGGTTGAGGCAGGAGAATCACTTGAACCTGGGAGGTGGAGGTTGTGGTGAGCTGAGACTTTTGAGACTTTTTTTTGAGACTCTGTTGCACTCCAGCCTAGGTAACAGTCTCAAAACCAAACCAAACCATGTTTTATTATTCTAAGAGGCTTCCCTAAATGGATGTAGCTGTGGCAAAGTAAAACTAGAATCCCATAATGTAATCTGACCCCCCAAAAAGCTAATTTGTTCTTATCTAGGCAAAATTAAACAAACTAGAGATTATAATGTAACGTGAGTGAATCTCTCAGAACTAAGAGGAAGGGAGAGTAGAATAGGAAAGGTGAGTACATAGGATGGGTCTGTACAGTCTCATGTGACTTATTTTGGCTACTTGGTGTTTGAATGATTTTAGCTTTGAGCCAAAGGCATTTGCCTCGGCGTGCTGCTGTCTCCGGAAACCAGCCCTCCTCCTCTTGTGCACTTCTAGGGTGAGGTGCCTCAAGACTGTTGAGTTGACCCCACTTTACAGATGGGACCACTGAGGCTGCATGAACACCATAACTGGGCCAGAGGTGACAAACATGCTTTTCCCTCCGCCCAAGCCTGCCCTTCATCCAGTGCACACACACCGCTCCACAAATGAAAACGATTCCTACTGTCACCAGAATCCACCCTTACTCACCATAGCAGGAGGGGACAAACATCCCCCAAACCCACGCTGTGCTGGTGCCCAAACAATCAGGCTAGCCCCCAGTCTCTGTCTCTTTTACCTCCCAGGCTCAGTGCTCCTGGAGTGGACTGGGGAGGGGTGGGGCAGTGGAGGTGGAGGGCTGGGGAAGAGGGCAGAGTTGTGTCAGTGAGTACTGATGGTGTGGTGGGAAGTTCCCAGGCTTTGGAGTCAGGTATACCTAGGTTCAGATCATGGCTGATCTTGTAGCAATTTATTAAACCTTTCTGAGACTTTGCATTCTCATCTGTGACATGAGCGTGGTAGGATCTACCTTGCAGGATCGCTGTAAGGACTGCATGTGGAAGGCAGCCAGCACAGACGCTGCATGCAGCTGGGACCCCTTAGGGTTTGCTCATTTTTCTTTTTATGTCTCTCCCTTCGGAACTACACACGGTGCAGAAGATGGGTGTGCATTTTGCAGCCAAACTGACCTGGGTGAGATCCTGGCTTGGTCAGGACTAGCTGTGTGGTGTTATACAAGTGGCTTAACCTCTCAGAGCCTTTATTTCTTCATCTATAAACTGGGGATAGCAGATGGGGGAGGGTCTGCGTCGCAAGTTGAGCATTACACAAGAAAACGTGTGCTCAGTGCCTGGTGCAGAGTCTAGGGGTGAATTCATTACATGTAAATTTTCTTTTCGTGTTCTTTTGTGGATTGACGCAGTGATACATAGTTATTTGCCCAACTAGGGGTGATTGAATCTTACAAAACACACACACAACACAAACAAAAACACACTCGGAAGGAGATGTGAGCCCAGGAATAGCCCTGCAGAATATTAACGAAGACATCTGCTTTCACAGCCTGTCTACACAAAGGACTGCTGCGGATCCCGCTTGCGTTGGTATGCTGGTGGTGCACCAGAACCACAGCTTTGCACAAGACAGAGCCTCTGCCTCTGACAGACTCTGCTCTGTGGGCCCATGCAGGTTCCAAGACATTGTGGATGACAAAACTCCCCCTGTTATTCCAGGAAGTGTAGTTCCTTTCATTTCACTTATAAAAATGGCCATTAAAAGAAATCCCAAACCTCACGTCCTAAGCTAACCCCTGAGGGCGTTTTTCTACATTTGTCCACAGATGGGGGAGAAACGTTCCTTCTAGAGTTGTTCTTAGCACCAAGGTTTCTTTTTTTTTTTTTTTTTTTTGAAACCTAGCAAGAGCTGAGTGTTCCGTGAAGAGACGCGTGCTTTGCTCTGACATTGCTAGTTCTCTGAAAGCTCCCAATGCATCCATCCATGTTTCATCAGTTTTATGTGAAAGGTGGAGAGCAGGAAAAGGGTTTCTATGAAACTTCTGCCTGCCTCAAACTATATTTAAATGAATTTTGGGATTTGGAGTGAGACCCACCTGTGTATACTTGCCATTTACTTACCTTGAGCAGATGCCTTAATCTTTTGGAACCTCGGTTTTCTCACTTGTAAAATGGGAGAGGCAGGAGAGTCAGCAGTTCAGAAGCTTGTTAGGATTCAATGCTATGGTGTGTGTTCAGCATCTAGCATGGAACAGTATAGACACTTGGCAGTGTTCCTCTCTCCTTCGCTTCAGTTTTTCAGAGGTCAGTTCAAAGCGTGAGCGAATTAGGGGTGATAATGCCAAGCTCCCTCAAACAGGGCATGAGTGTAGGTGGCCACCTGGCCGAAGAGGACAGCAGGCCTCTAGATTGCTTGTAGGCAGCGGCTTTCAGGGCTCAGGACCTGCTTGTCCAGGCGAGGCAAGGTGTAAAGGAAAGCTGGGGTTGCACGTGCTGTAGACGCAGGTCCCCGGGGGCTCTCTCCCCTGCTTATTGGACTGCACCTTCCCACCTGTCCTTTCTCATCTCAGTCATTTGGCAGTTGTGGCTCCAGCAGATGAGACTTCCTTTCCCAGTGTTCAGGTGACATCACCTGGGCACTGAGGGCTTCCAGGTGTGAGGCTGGTGACTTTTTGACTGGCTGTGGTTTAAGCAGCACCTGCTGATCAGTCAACTGATGTTTGCTTCAGGTGATTTCTTCTCCACTCCCCAACTCCTCCCCACCCTACTCACCAGGTCATTTTGTCTGCCCTTCCCTTTTCAGGGCGGATTGGTGGGAGAAGCATGGCTCTTCGAGTCAGACCACAGATTTGGGCTCACCATCATCATGTATGACTTCTGATGATATTGAACCTCTCCAAGTCTCAGTTTTTTTATCTGTAAAATAAGGAGATTATGCCTGTCTCAGCATTTCTATAATTCCTTCTATGGAGTTCTGGTTTGGTGAGATGCCACGGGTGTCACATAAACAAAGAAATATGTGATTTGAAAAGTATGGGCAATGCTGGGTCAGGTGAAGATAAAGACACTTCTTCACTACAGAACTTCTTGCAATGCCAGTCTTCAAGAAGGGTGTATAATATTCAACATTTCCAAACTTACGTTACTGCTTTTTTTTTTTTTTTTAAACAAACAGAAGTTCCCCCTTAGACATGAAAGGTGATATAACATAGTGGTGAAGGACACAGGCTTGGGAGCCAGATGGCCTGAGCACAAGCCCCACCTTTGTTCCTTACTAGTTGAATCAATTGTTTATTGCCATGTAACAATGGACCACAAGCATAGTGGCTGAAAACAATGCACTTTTGTTATATGAAAGTTGCCATGGGTCTGTAATCCAGGAGAACTGAGCTGAGTCATTGCTTCAGTGCCTCTCATGAGGCTTCACTCAAGGTGCTGGCAAGGGTTGTGTTCTCATCTGAAGTCTCTGCTGGGGAAGGATCTGCTTCCAAGTCAATGGGACTGTTGGTAGGACTCAGTTCCCTGTGAGCTGTTGGCTGGAGATGTGGGCTTTTCCAGCATAACATTCTGACTTATTAAACCCAGTGAAGAAGAGAGTCCGCTAGCAAGATGGAAGGCATGATCTCATGTAGCCTAATTATGGAAATAACAGCCTGTCTCCTTTGCTATGTTCTATTGGTTAGAAGCAGTCGCTAGGCCAGCCTACACTCAGGGAGAGAGACTATGCAGTGGTATGGATACCCGAAAGTGGGGTCTTCGGAGACCCTCTGAGAGCCTGCCTGTCCCAGTAGTTGTGTGACTTTGGGCAATAACTGAACTCTTCTCATCTGTAATGTTGGTATGATAATAATAACATCTTTATAAAGTTGTTGTGATTAAATGAACACATGTAAAACAGTGCTTGGCAAATCATAGGCCCTATATAAATATTTGCCTTTAATGGTTAACTAGACCAGTGGCTGGCACATAAAGAAAGCACAGTGAACATTGGTTGAATCAATGCAATTGTAGTTCCATTGCAGTTACACGGAACATGGTTTGGGAAGGTTGCCCTACTTAAGAATGCTGCAAGGATTCAATGTGGTAAGCTGTGTGAAGCACCTAGCACCATCCCAGGCACTTGCTACATCTGCAGTCAGTGTTAATTTCCCCTCCTACTTCCAGGTTTGGATGTACAGCTGAGATTCAAACCTCACCCTCTGTTCATCTCCTCCTTCTCTCCCTCCCTTTCTCTTTTTCTCTCTTTCTCCTTCCCTCCTACACCAATAGTAATTTTCTCGGTACAATGCCTGGTTGGTGCCATCAGCAGTTAAACGCTTCACAGTGGCTCTGGATGAGGCTGGCAATAACAATTAAGTGTACTTTAGGGGCCTGGGCGGAGATGGAAATGAGGTGAATAGGGAAAAAGAGAATAAAGGTCTAAGGAACTGGAAAAAAAGACACAGAAAGGACCACTTTGAAGAGCAATGTTATTTTTTCTCTAGGTACCTAAGAGTTTTGAGATGCTTTAATAATCACTCTTAGAATCTTAAAAATACTGTTTCTTCCATCTTAGCTTCCCTTAATCACTATATTCAAAGCAGATATTTCTTCTTAGTTTTCTCCTCTGCAAATTGTTGCCTCATGTCTACTTTTAAGTGAATTAAAACTGACCCAATGAGTTAATAAAAATAACTTACGGCCGGGTGCGGTGGCTCACGCCTGTAATCTCAGCACTTTGGGAGGCCGAGGCAGGTGGATCACTTGACGTCAGGAGTTCAAGACCAGCCTGGCCAAGATGGTGAAACCACGTCTCCACTAAAAATACAACAATTAGCTGGGCATGGTGGTGAGTGCCTGTCATCTCAGCTGCACGGGAGGCTGAGGCAGAGAATTGCTTGACCTTGGGAGGCAGAGGTTGCAGTGAGCCGAGATCACACCACTGCACTCCAGCGTGGATGACAGAGCGAGACTCTGTCTCAAAAAAACAGAAACAAAAGCGAAAAAACAACTGACATCAGTCTGGTGCTCCGGATTTGCAACTCACTTTCACACACATTAAATCTGAAACTTGCAACAACCCAGGGAGGTGGGTATTGGAATATTGCTGCTTTCTTCATTTTATGGTGGAGAGAAAGCTTGAGGATGATGAAGTGATCTTGTCAGCATCAGGACATCTGATGTAAACATATGTAAAACAGTGCTTGGCAAATAACAGGCCGTATATAAATATTTGTCTTTATAGTTACCTAGACCCTCAGCATCTAACCCCCAGCCAAGGCATTCTTCCCACTCAGTCATTCATAGGCGGTTCATATTAATGGCAGCTTATTCACAAACCCAGGCCATTATACAGCAACATTATCTGTTGGCTGTCAGTTGGGGAAAAATGAGCGTCTTTAGTTTTGAGAAACAGTTATCAAACTCTTCCTATGGAGCCTCCCCGAGTCTTACAAGACACTCTCATGTTGTAACTTACCTTCTTTCAACCAGCAAAGGAATGGCTGGAAGCCAGGCTAGGTAAGGGGAGTGGGTGCCTAGAATGCTTGGCTTGTCTGGAAGGCTTTTTGGTGTCTTTTGGCTCTGTCCCTTATGCTGGCTGTCCTCCATGGAGCAGGCTGGGCACATGGCTGTGATGCCAGTGACTGGGCACTCAGACCCCTCTTGTTCCATCAGTGCCCAGAAGGGGCCAACAGCAGCACCTTCTGGATGCATTCCTCTTTGCTCCCTCGGGGAGGCCAGTCCTGAGCACACTTTTCACTTGGCCATGTGCTGGATCCAAAGACTTGGTTGGATCCTTCTCCTACGTCCATATTGCTTTTGCCCTGTGGTTCCCAATCAGGGGTGATTTTGCCTGTACTTCCTCCCTCCCGGGGACATTTGGCAATGTCTGGAGACAGTTTGGATGGTCACAGCTGGGTAGGAAGGAGGGATTGTTATTGGTATTTGGGGGCGGAGGCCAGGGCTATAGCTAAACATCCTAAAAAGCGCAGGACTGTCCCCTACAAGAAAAAATTACCCAGATAAAATGTCAGCAGTGCTGAGGTTGACAAATCCTGCTTAGCTCTATTCTTTTTTTTCGTCCCCCGAGATGGAGTCTAGCTCTGTTGCCCAGGCTGGAGTGCAGTGGCGTGATCTTGGCTCACTGCAACCTCTGCCTCCCGAGTTCAAGCGATTCTCCTGCCTCAGCCTCCCAAGTGGCTGGGATTATAGCCTGCCACCACGCCCAGCTAATTTTTGTATTTTTAGTAGAGATGGGGTTTCTCTGTGTTGGCCAGGCTGGTCTCGAACTCCTGACATCGTGATCCGCCCACCTCTGCCTCTCAAAGTGCTGGGATTACATTTGTAAGCCACTGTGCCCAGCCAGCTCTATTCTTTTAGGAGGCCCAGTGGGTCTGAAGGTTGAGGTGGAAGAAGGAGGAAACTGGGTGTTTGTCTTTTTTACAACTCAGAGTACTCTGTAGGGATGGGCTCAGGCTGCTAAGGAGGTACTTATCTTCAGGGCACCCCATCACTGTCCCCCACAACTCCTACTTATCTAGCTCTCCTTGACCTGTGTTAATTCTGTTTTAAACCAGTACTGTTTGACTGGCAGAAGCATCTCCCGCCGAGTTCCTGTGCCTGGCCTGCTTTTGGCCGTGGCCTTGATGGCTCCAGTTGGGAATCCATGTGTTACTGTTTGGAGACAGTCATATTTTTTACAGCAACATAACCCATTTTACCTTTACAGTAATTGTTTTGGAATAAGAAGTAATCATCCAGGACTGACCAACTTGCTTTTCTAAGCGCTCCTTTCTCACTCCTGGCAAATTGCTTTGAGAATTGAACAAAGCCCGGCTCAATCATGCAGGATATCCGTTCCAAAGGATGCCAGTGAAGTAAATCTCTGTTAAGCCAGCTCGAGTCATGCCTCCTCCTCCCTTTTCCCAGGGATCAAATAGTGAGCGTGTGCTTCATTCCACACGCC
This sequence comes from Cacajao melanocephalus, assembly GCA_963573385.1. NCBI lineage: Eukaryota > Metazoa > Chordata > Mammalia > Primates > Pitheciidae > Cacajao > Cacajao melanocephalus. The sequence goes on from CAUYLG010027322.1 coordinate 12,732, forward strand.
CCTTTGTCTTGGGGATGGGTGCTTTAAGCCAGGGGCTTGACCGGGGCATTTGCGATACTCACGGGACTGCATAGGAAACTTGGTGCAATAGACTGTGGTATTAAAGAGCTTTTGGTCCTTGGGGCTGAGGTCGGAGTTAGCACTTTCCACGTGGCCGTTGAAGTTAATTTATGGAAGGCTTTCCTTGACGTATATCCTGTGGAATGTTAAATAGAGATTGATTGAAGAACTAGTCAAATGGATTGGAGAACTCATGTTTTTTGCTGCAGGACTTTTCAAGGTCTTTAAATGGTTAACGAGCTGTGTGACTTGATATAGCTATGTGGTTATTTTCCAAATTTATTTGGTCTCAGAACTCTGTTTTTATGGAGCATCTCCCAAGGTGAGTGATCTGCTGAAAAGGATGTCATCATATTGGAAAGGTGAAGAATTCCATCTCCTCCTCGTTCCCCTCCTCCCCTTCCCTGTCCCTTCCTTCCTTTCCCGTGATACCATACAAGATTGTGATTCTGGGAGAAGTCCTCTTTTCATTCATAAAATGAAGTTTTGTGAGGCATCGTGGGCTGATGGAAGCAATCATAGGCACTCCCACCTCAAGGACTTCAAAAGTGTGACTCCCTCTCCCTGTAGGGGTTTCCATCTCATCCCCTTCCCCAAGCTAACTCCTGCTTATTCATTTTCCTGGGCTCAGCTTACACATCACATTCTTAAAAAAGCTTTTCCTGGGCCTTGGCTTAGGGAATATCTGGGACCGTAGCCCAGATCAGCTGCTTGCTAGCTGCCTGAACTCACTGGTTCGGTTGTCAACATAAGATTGCAAGAGAACTCATGCATATATTTTTGCGTATTCCTGGCGCTTGGATTTGAAGTCCAAGAAGAGGATTGTGATTATTTGTTACTCGTAGGATGATGACAATGTCAGGAGTGTTGACAAACCCAGTTTGTAAGAAGAGCTCTTGGCCGGGCGCGGTGGCTCACGCCTGTAATCCCAGCACTTTGGGAGGCTGAGGTGGGCAGATCACCTGAGGTCAGGAGTTCGAGACCAGTCTGACCAACTTGGAGAAACCCCATCTCTACTAAAAATATAAAAAATTAGCTGGGCCTGGTGGCACATGCCTGTAATCCCAGCTACTTAGGAGGCTGAGGCAGGAGAATGGCTTGAACCTGGGAGGCAGAAGTTGCGGTGAGCAGAGATCAGGCCATTGTACTCCAGCCGGGGCAATAAGAGTGAAACTCTGTCTCAAAAAAAAAAAAAAAAGGAGAGCTCTTGCCTGGGTGCAGTGGCTCAAGCCTGTAATCCCAGCACTTTGGGAGGCTAAGATGGGAGGATTGCTTGAGCCCAGGAGTTTGAGACCAGCCTGGGCAACGTACCCAGACCTCATCTCTACTAAAAATAAAAAAAAACTAGCTGGATGTAGTGGTGCACACCTATAATCCCAGCTATTTGGGAGGCTGAGGTAGGAGGAATGCTTGAGCCCAGGAAGTTGAGGCTACAGTGAGCTGAGATTGTGCTACTGCATTCCAGCCTGGGTGATAGAGTGAGATGCTGCCTCAAAAAAAGAGTTCTTGCCCTGGCTGTAGATGGAGTCTTCACCGAGTCCTGTGCTGTGTGTAGCTCTGCCTGCACTCCAGCCTCTGCTGTGCTCTGAGGGGTAGAAAAGGAGCACCAGAATGCGAGTCGGGAGCCCAGGGTTCCAGGCTAAACTTCAATTATACTCCCAAGGTTTGAGGTATGCGGTTATACAAGTGATTGAGCTGTAACACGCTGATCTCTAGAAGTAATTTATTTCTATTTGCGTCATCTCCCACAAATGCTATTGTGAGAACAGCTGCCATCTTGGTTGCGAGTATGTGACTGGGAGTCAAAACGAACAGATACAACACCAGCGACCATCCCTGCAGCACCAGAAGGCTTTTGAATCAAGTCTCAGAGCAGCTCTGCGGGCTTGTCGTCTCAGGAGATGCCAAACCACAGCCCTTCCATTCATTCTCGCATGAGTTCAGCAGACACTGATTGAGCCTGACCCTCAGCCAGGCTCCATCAGTGCAGGGTGTGGGGGATACAGAATGAATAAGACAGTGTCCTTAACTCAAAGGGATCATCCTCAGTTTCTCCAAACCAGAGGAACCAACCTTCCCATTGCTGCGTCTCTAATCTGCAGTCAGGTGCAATCAAACTTCTTGAATCCATTCACTTTGCTTAGTGGCAGCCGTTGCTCTCATTCATCTATGTTGCCTCTTGCCTCAGGGGTCCAGCCTCTTAGTTTACAGGTCAAGAATTTTAGGGGGATCTTTCTCCTCCTCTCCACAGACTTCTACCCTGGCCCATGGAGGTGAGAACCTTTGCTCTCATGCCCTGCTGCTCAGGGAAGTACTGCCTGGTAAGCTCTGTTCCTCTCTCCGCCCTCGTGTTTCTTTTCATTAGAGGACTGGTTGAATCATATTTTGCTGCTGGGTGGGGTTCCCGGTGGCTCAGCAGTGGGAAAGAGGCTCTACTCTTTGTATTTTTTTTTTTTTTTGAGACAGAGTCTTGCTCTGTTGCCCAGGCTGGAGTGCAGTGGCGCGATCTCAGCTCACTGCAACTTCTGCCTCCTGGGTTCAAGCAATTATCTTGCCTCAGCCTCCCAAGTAGCTGGGACTACAGGTGCACACTGCCACGCCCAGCTAATTTTTTGTATTTTTTTTTTTTTCAGTAGTGACAGGGTTTCACTGTGTTGCCCAGGCTGGTTGCAAACTCTGGAGCTCAGACAATCTGCCCACCTCGGCCTCCCAAAAGTACTGGGATTACAGGCATGAACCACCACGCCCGGCCCACTCTGTCTTTTTGACCTGTTTGCCCCAGGACTCAAAGACCTCAGTTCTCACTCCAAGCCTGTCCAGGTGAGGCATCCTCATGGTCTGGTGTGTTCTAAGGTCTAGTTCTGGGGCAGGAGTCAGAGGCCTCCACTTCGGCCTCTGTCTAATCTGTGTTTCCCATTCCAGCTTTGTCAGAGGGCTCTACTTTGGGTGGTTTGGGGATATAAAACTGGCCTTTAATAAATCTGGAACTCTAATTCCCCTTGTTGTCTTGGTTAGCTGGTCAGCGAGAGGGGAAGAAGGGTCGGTGCCTGTGTTCTGGCTCCAGCCCTGCCCTAGACCTCTAAACTTCAAAGTGGAGATGGTGGGGGCCCTGCTCCAGGTCCTGAGGATTCTCAGAAGATGTGGGACTTGAATTCATGTCTCTTGATTCTTGGCGCAATGCCTTTCTCTCACATCCTCTCTCCTCCTCAAATGGACAGAACTCACCAGTTGGCTCTCTGCTTGTTGAAAAGAGGGTATGGCTGGGTAGACGCAATGATAAAAATATGGAATCTAGACCCAGAGAAAATTGGGTTTCAACATTTTGAATTTTCCCCTACATCTTAATTCCCTCCTCTGGAAACAGGGTTAATCAGGGTATTTTCCTCAGTGTTATGACAAGCATGAAATGAAAGAATCCACATACCATACGCAACACAGTGCCTGGAACAGAGCAATCGCTCCATAAATGTGACCTATTTTCATGTCATATCAAATGAAACTTCAGGCTAGACAAATTTGTCCCAGGAGGAGGAAAATAGTATCCAGCTGATGTAAAGTACCAGCTGTGGCGTTTTCCTAATGAACAGTGTTATCAGCTCAGTTTTTGAGGAGGAGTAATTCCTGTTGGAATTTACCTAGGTATTGTAACTGTTCCCTACTGGCCGTGTGGCTGGCCCAGGCTGAATGCTCTCAGTGTATACATCTAGAACACCGCAGGCACCAATATCTATAAATAGGGAGGAAGCTATAAATGAGAGCTCATTAAGTTCTTACTGACTGCTGAAAAGTAAATTAGAAAAAACAAACAGAGCTGAACATTTGTGTAAACCTCAATCTTTTTGATGTTTTTCAATTAGCAGAGGCATTTTTCATGGGAAAAATTAATGTCTGTCAGGTGCCACCTGGCTTATAGGATCGAGTGACAATTTGTTTTAATGACCACTTTCTATCTCTGGATTCAGTGGGCATGCCCAGTTACAGGCCATTGGCAGTGGGAGGAGGCAGAGGGGAGGGGGCCTTCAGGGAGCATGGCCTCCATGCTAGGTGCGGTGCCAGGCTGGCCATGCATGCCCTTCCTTGAATTTCCTCCATGGCCCAATGAAGCTGTTGTTATACTCATTTTATACATAGGGTTCTGAGAGGTGAAGACATTGCCCAAGGTCACACATAGATGTGCAGGGCAGTCTGATTCTATAGTTTGTGTCTATTCTACCAAACCACATCCTGCAGAGGGAGAAAGATTTGGCAGGAAGGAGAGAGGTGTTTGGTGATCTCTGGCAGGCAGCCTGCAACAAGCGTGGGGTTGAACCAAGTGGTGGGGGTTGACATGGGCAGAATCCAGCAGAAGGGACCCTGGTGTGGGAGATACTTAGGATTCTGTTAGTGTGGAGGTCTCTCTTGGAATAGCAAAGCATTTGTCACCAGACTGGAGCTCAGAGTGGAGGTCCAGTCCCTGGCAGAGAGACAGCGAGAGCAAGGCAGGAGCCAGGCAGGTTGTCCATTTCAGAAGGGACCTGAGTTAGCAGGTGCTCGGTATATACTCAGTCAGACCACCGCATTGTTGATGAGGCCAAGAAACTAGAGGCAGACACCAAGTTAAAGGCCACCTCAAATGCCGGGACCACCCCATTAGCAATGGCACGGTAGCAAGGAAGACTGACGCAGAGATGACACATTCCATCTGGAGCTGCCTTTGGGAGGGAAGTGAAGAGAAGAACCTACACGTGGAGTCAGAAGCCTCAGCTGTGGGCAGGACTGGAGTGGCGGGGCAGGCCTGAGAGCCAGGCAGGGGCTGATGACCGTGATGACAGCTTTCATGGATTGTGAGATGGGCCTGTTTATGCATAATCTTTAATCCTGAAATAACTTCAAGATATAAGCACTACTATCTCTTTTTGTAGATGGGGCAGTGGAAGTTCAGAGAGGCAGAGAAGTGAGGTCACTCGTTTGTGAGCACACAGTGGCCATCTGGCAGGGCAGAAATGAAAACCCAAAGATGTGTGCATGTTCCTCCCACCCCCATACTGCCTCCCTGCCATCCCTATTCAAAACAGATAATTTCTTTCTCCATCCACTCCTTCTTCCCTGCCCTGCCTGTAACTGACCAACGCCAGTCTGCAGAAACAGCAGCGGTCTTGGATCTAATTTTCTGGTCATTTTAACTGAGACTGCAGAGAACATCTTGGCTCTAGGGACAAATCTGTCTGATGACAGTGCACACGTGAGCTCCTTCCTAGGCTGAGGGTGGAGCCGCTGGACCTGACAGTTGCAACTTATTCTCCTTTTTGGTAGTGCACGACTGGGCAAGAGAAGAAAAAACCTGCTAAGTGATTCTTTTATTTTAAAGAGTATTTCCCCAAGGTGCAGGAATCGGCCCTTGGGATCCGAGCTTCTGTTCCAGGGGAGGGCGATTTAGGACCAGCCCTGCCTCCCTCAGGCAGGGCAGGGACTCAGTGACCTCAGAAGGGTTTCTTGCAGCCGCAGGCTCCTCTTAGGAATTTTGCTGACTGGTTTGAACTTTACTTTGAACCTGGCAGTAGATAGGAGTGTTAAGGTTTTTTTTACAGGTCTCTCTTTCCATTTTCTTTCCTCCTCTATATCTAATTGCTGAGGTTCATAATTACTCTGTTCACCCTTTTGTAGTTGGATAACTGATTTTTGTTGTTGTTGTTGCCCTTTCTTTGGGCAGTTTGAATATTCTTTGATATACACCCCTAGGAGCCTTCCAGAAGCCACATTCTCCTTCTGGGCAATTCTAGGGAGATGGTGTTTGTTCCAACCCTGGCCTTGCTGTTTGACTGTTTAAGGTTTATTCTCTCTGTCTCTGTTCCTCTCTCTTTACAGCATTATTTATCTACCGGTTCATCTACCCACCAATAGTCAATTTATCTATGTAACTATCCATTTGTTCCTCCATGGATGTCATGGTTCTGCGTTAGCAAAGATTATGATGCTCGGCTGAGGGACGGCCCTTGTAGACTGACTACTTATGCTTTCATGTAGCCATAGAGAGCAAAAAGAGTTAAATAAAACATGAAAAATGCAGTTGATCTCAAACCTTGTTGAAATTTACATTTTTCATTTGGGCCCTAAAAGATTCTTTTCTTGTCTGTGTTGGAGACAGAGCAGAAAGAAAATCAGACTTATGTTGATGGGGGTTTCAGACCTCATATCCAGAGGTCAGATTTGTAAGGTTGAAGGAAGGAGGTGGGCACCCAAGGGTGAGGACAGCTGCTGATTTATCTCTCCTGACTGCCCACAGGGCTGGTCTATGGGTCTTGCACCTAGATCTCAGGTGAGGGAGGGTCTGGGAATCACTGCTTGTCCTTGATCACTTTGTTCTACAGAGTCACCCCCAGACATCCATTCACAACTCTGTTGTAAGTAACTTTGGAATCGGGAGGTTCTGGTACCTTTATCAGGTGCCTATCTGCTTTCCTTTTATGTTTTTCAGAATTAATCCACTTTAATTTTTAAACCTTTTTTTTTTTTTTGGATGGATTCTCACTCTGTCGCCCAGGTTGGAGTGCAGTGGCATGATCTCAGCTCACTTGTAACCTCCGCCTCCTGGGTTCAAACCATTCTCCCGCCTCAGCCTCCCAAGTAGCTAGGACTACAGGTGTGTGCCACCACACCTGGCTAATTTTTGTATTTTTAGTAGAGACAGGGTTTCACTATGTTGGCCAGGCTGGTCTTGAACTCCTGACCTTAAGTGATCCTCTCGCCTCAGCCTCCCAAAGTGCTGGGATTACAGGCATCAGCCACCAGGCCTGGCTAATTTAAACTTTTAATTGATAAATAATAATCATATATATTTATGGAGTAAAATGTGATATTTCCATACATGTAGACATTGTGGAATCGATAAAATCAAGCTAATGAACATATCCATCACCTCAATATTTAGCATTTTTTTGTGGTGAGAACATTTAAAATCTACTTCTCTGAGTTCAGCTTTTGAAGATTCCATATATGGTTGGGTGCAGCAGCTCAACCCTATAATCCCAGCACTTTGGGAGGCTGAGACGAGTGGACCACCTAAGGTCAGGAGTTCGAGACCAGCCTGTCCAATATAGTGAAACCCTGTCTCTACTAAAAATAAAAAAATTAGCTGGGTGTGGTGGCTATAGTCCCAGCTATTTGGGAGGCTGAGACAGGAGAATTGCTTGAGCCTGGGAGGTGGAGGTTGCTGTGAGGTTGCACTCCAGCCTTGGCAACAGAGTGAGATAACATCTCAAAAAAAAAAAAAAAAAAAAAAAGGATTCCATATATATGTGAGATCATGTGTAGTATTTGTCTTTCTGTGCCTGGCTTATATCACTGAGCATAATGTCCTCTAGATTCATCCATATTGTTGCAGGATAGACTCTTCTTTTTCAAGGCTGGATAGTATTCTATTGTACATATAGACATCACATTTTAAAAATCCATTTATTCATCCATAGGCACTTACGTTTTTTCCAGATCTTGGCTATTGGAAATGATGTGGCAATGAACATGGGATGCAGACATCTCCTTGACATACTGGTCTCAATTCCTTTGAATATATACCCGGAAGTGGGATTGGTGAATCATATGGCAGTTCTGTTTTCAATTTTGTGAGGAGCCGCCATACTGTTTTCCACAATGGCTGTCCTCATTTCCATTCCTACCAATGATGTACAGGAGTTCCCCTCTCTCTACGTCTTTGGCAGCATTTGTTATTTTTTGAAAAGAGCCATTCTAACTACGGTACAGTGATATTTTATTGTGGCCTTGATTTGCATTTCCCTAATGATTAGTGATATTGGGCATCTTTTCATATGTCTGTTGGCCACTTACACAGCCTCTTGAGAAATGGCTATTCAGATCTTCCGCCCATTTTAAAATAGAGTGGGCCGGGTGCGGTGGCTCATCCCTGTTACCCCTGCATTTTGGGAGGCCGAGACAGCTGGATCGCTTGAGCTCAGGAGTTTGAGACCAGCCTGGGCAATGTGATGAAGCCCTATCTTTACCAAAACCAAAACCAAAACCACAACCAAAACAGAAAATTAGCTGAGTATGGTGGCATGCACCTGTCCCAGCTTAAGATTAAGTAGTCCCAGCTACTCAAGAGACTGAGGTGGGAGGATCACTTGAGCTGGGGAGGTGGATATTGCAGTGAGCCAAGATCATGCCACTGTACTCCAGCCTGGGCACAGAGTGAGAGCTTGTCTCAAAAACAAAACAAACACACAAACAGGAGTTATTTGTTTTCCTATGATTGAGTAGTTTGAGTTCCTTACATATTTTGGATGTTAGTGCCTTATCTGATGCATGATTTGCAAATATTTTCTCCCAATCTATAGGTTGTCTCTTTACTCTGATGTTTCCTTTGCTGTGCAGAAGCTTTTCAGCTTGATACAATCCCATTTGTCTGTTTTTGCTTTTGTTGCCAGTGCTTTTGAGGTAAATGATATCCAAGAAATAATTTCCAAGACCAATGCTGTAGAGCTTTCCCTGTTTTCTTCGACTGGTTTTACAGGTTCCTATCCACCTTTCTTCACAGCCATTCACAAAGAAGCCAGGACAAGCTGCTGGTGCTCCAGGGGCTGTAGTTTCTCTGCTTCTCTTTGTTCTCCTAGAATATTCTGAGTTGAATAAAATAGTGTTACTTCATCCTTCTATTTCCATCAATGTGTGAGACTAGATTTTATACAATGGCTATTTTTAAAACTTCTTAGATATTTGAACTCTATTTCAAGCAGTTTTACTGAATTTAGAGTCCCATATTGACAATTTTTTGATAGTGTAATATCAGACAATGAAGTTTTATCTTGTCATTTTCTGCAGCAAAAAGAAAAAGGACATCTCTTTTGTAAACATGCTGTCTAAAGTTGTAAACTGTCCTTTCTTGAAAGGGATCATTTTAAGAGTGAAGATCCTGATGTCAGATCCCTTGGGTTCAAATCCCGGCTCCATCACTGATTTTCTGTGTTACCCGGGGCAAATTACTGAACCTTTCTATGCCTCATTCTCCTCATCTGTAAGACATAGAAATGACACTAGTAATTACTATGGATTGGCCAGCAGTGCTGTGGATTGGCTTGCTCAGCCTCCATTCCACTCTCCTTCTAGGCTGCCTTCCTGTACTACGGAGCCTGGAAAGTAACAATCTACGTTTTCCAGAGGCTTTGCAGCTAGGGCTTAGAATACAGTGTAGGATCTAATTGTAAATAGAGACACTTGCTCAGGTTTTGGAAGGCCAAGTGAGGTCTCGCACAGGCCTTCTTCCTGACCCTTCTGCTGGCAAGTAAGGGAGTGCGAGTAAAAGGTCTCATTGCACTGTTCTAGTATCCTGCTCCCAGCCTTCTGGAATGAGCAGTAGTTATGGAGACAGTATTTGGGGGCAGAGAATTCCTCATTCTGGCTTCTGACTTCTGGCTCACCGCACTGGGGCTGTGTCATGGACTTAGTAGCCTAGCGTCAGCCTTAGAAACAGCATCTCCCAAAATTGACCAGTTCTTATTGTTCTGGAAATCAGTCCTGGATGGCACCTAGACCGGAGCCTACTCCTCCAGCTCTTCCAATGATTCTGTAATGCCTAACTTCTTTTATTAAATCTCTTTCTGCTTAAACTACCCAGAGTTGTTCCAGTTTCTTTCTTTCTTTCTTTTTTTTTTTTGAGATGGAGTCTTGCTCTGTTGCCCAGGTGAAATCTCAGCTCACTGCAACCTCTACCTCCCAGGTTCAAGCAGTTCTCCTGCCTCAGCCTCCTGAGTAGCTGGGATTACAGGCATGCCACCATGCCCAGCTAATTTTTGTATTTTTAGTAGAGACAGGGTTTCACCACGTTGGCCAGGCTTGTCTTGAACTGCTGACCTCGTGATCCACCTACCTCAGCCCCCCAAAGTGTTGGGATTATAGGCGTGAGCCACTGCTCCTGGCCTGTTCCAGTTTCTTGTACTATATCCCAGATGATACAAGGACCTCCCAGGGTTGTCACGAGAATTCAAGGAGGTCATGAAAGTACTATGCTGCAGTGCCTGGCACATGGTTAGCATGGTCACTGTTTAACCAGTATCTGTTATTATCACCATCCATTGCTGTTCTCATTATTCCATTCCAAATGTGTCCTTCCTTTCTGGACCTGGCTTTTGGTCTGAAATGAGGTGGTTTGATCAGAATGCTCCTAAGGCCCCCTCTGGCTGAGCCACTCTAGGATTTTAAGGATGTCTAACTGCTCTAGCTGCTATAATAAAATACTGTTACCGGTGGAAGGTATCCCAGTTACTGTCAGTGAATGCATATGGTCTACAGCAACTTCAGTTCTTGCCTCCTCAGAAGAAAGAATTTGACTGAGGGGCATGAGGCAGAAAAAGAGACTGAGGCAAGTTTCAAAGAAGGAGTGGAAGTTTATTTAAATTGGCTTTAGAACAAGAAAGAAAAGTATGCTTGGAGGAAACCCAAGTGGGCACGTGAAAGTCAAGTGCGGAGTTTAACTGTGATCCTAGGACTTTATAGGCCGAGCCTTTCCCAGGATTCTTCTCTGAGGATGGGCTGCCAACATGTGCAGTGCCCTTCTTAGGCTTGGGAAGTGAGAACATGCAATGTGCTTGGGAAGCTGTATGCATGCCCATCTGAGGCTTTTCTTCCGTTTTCCAGTGGAGTGCCCCAGAAAGTCATACTCCACCATTTTGTCTCTTAATGCAGATGCCCGGGAAGTTGCTTCTTCCCGGGCATCTGCAGTCAATTAACACTTTAGTGCAACACGTGTGGACCTTCAGGAATGGCCTCTTCCTGGTGCTGGCTGCCAATTTATCACTTTTATTTTTTATTTTTTTGAGACAGGGTCTCCCTTTGTCACCCAGGCTGGAGTGTAGTGGTGCAATCTTGGCTCACTGCAACCTCAGCCTCCTGGGTTCAAGCAATTCTCCTGCCTCAGCCTCCTGAGTAGCTGGGATTACAGGCATGGGCCACGACAGCCCTGGCTAACTTTTGTATTTTCAGTAGAGACAGGGTTTCACCATATTGATCAGGATGGTCTTGAACTCCCAACCTCAGGTGATCCACCTGCCTTGGCCTCCCAAAGTGCTGGGATTACAGGCATGGGCCACCGCGCCTGGACTTAACACTTTTAGAGAGAAAAGGTCGTAATTGCTGAACCATCACCTCATATTGTTAGTGGGTGTCTACCTACAGCTCATGCCTGTCTAACTACCTGTAACATTACCACAGACTGGGTGGGTTAAACAACAGACATTTATTTCTCACAGTTCTGGAGGCTGGAATTCCAAGATCAGGGTGCCAGCATGGTGGGGTTCTCGTGAGGGCCCTCCTCCTGGCTTGGGGATGGCCTCCGTCTCACAGTAGCCTCCTTCTCACTGTATCCTTGCATGGCGAATAGAGGTCTTTGGTCTTTTGTTGTAAGGACACAATTCCCATTTTGGGGGTCCCACCCTCATAACCTTATTTAAACTTAATTGCCTCCCAAAGGCCCCTCTCCTAATACCATCATCTTAGGCATTAGGGATTTAACATACGAATTTTGGTGGGGACACCAACATTCAGTCCATAACAAAGGGTCAGGATACAATCTAAGGTAAGGGGAACCCAGCAGGTTCTCTGTATATGCAGCAAAAACACCAGGGGAGAGTCTACAGGTGAGCTTAGGGGAGCTCTGTCCAGAGTTGCTGCCTGGCAGGGTTTCTGGGTCTGATCTTTTATGACAGAACACAACTTTTCTCTTTGTATTGACTTCAATGGAAGGATCCCTGCTGCCACACTCTCGGGTTTCTTTCACATGCTCATAGCTCTATGGCTTGAGAGAACCTCTCATAATCAAACCAGCTTGGACTCAATAACCCTATACAGACAAATGAATGAGACATCCTCCCAGGAATTCTAGTGTTGGAAAGAGCACCAGGCTGGGAGTCAAAAGTCTCAGGTCCTAGCTCTGTAACTTATTTACCTGTGTGTTTTAAGAAGAATTTTTGATGCTGCAAAAGAAGTAGCACTCGAATATAAATTTCTTCAGCAAGGCAATTTACTTCTATAGAAGGATGCAGCTCACAGATGGAATGGTGGCGAGTGTACACCTGGACAAGGAGGGAAGGGGTACTTATGCCTGGCGGGGGTTGCCCCTACTGCTGTGTCGTTCCCCTGTTGGCTAGGGTTAGACCGCACAAGCTAGACTTATCCTGATTGGCTATTTTAAAGAGAGCAGGGGTCTGAGCTGGAGTGGCAGGGTGGGTGTTTTGGCGGGAAGGACAGTTACGGGCGGGTCAGAGCAGGTAGCCAGGGGTGACCTAGGTCAAAGAAAGTGAACGGAGCAGGTGACTGAAGCAGGTGACCAGGATGAGTTAGGACAGAGCCAGGGGCTGAGGGAACAGATGTGAACTACTGATTAGAATCGGTGGAGAAGGTTGTTTACTGGAATTATAAGGAAGTTAAACTTTAAAATAGAGAATTGAAGAATAAGAGAGCTGAACATATTGATTATTTGAAGAGAAACTTGGGGTTCACTATATCTGACATGTGTAGCCTTGGACAACCCTTCCTGTCTTTGACCCTCAGATCCCTATTTGTAAAATGATTCAGGGCCAGCTCATTGCCCTCTCAGCAGGGGGGAAGGGAGATGGTTTCTAAGTCCCCTTTTGCAAGAATGTCTTATAATTCTTCATTCATTCTAGGAGCCATTCTTTGCTTTTCATATTCAAATAGCCTTGTCCTTGCATCTCTTTTCTCTTTTACCCAATCCAGTTGGCATCACTCAAAGTTCTTTTTAAGATTTTATGACTTTTCTGAAGTAATTTTCCAAGTCTGACTAGTTCTTTGATCCATCCTTTGTATTTTTTCTTTGGGGTGTGGGTAAGGGAAGGAGTGGGTCATTCAGGGAGAAGGCTTCCTTCTGGGCTGCTGACAGCTGCTGGGACCATGCAGGGGTGTCTTTGCTGCTGTGGACTTGGCATAGGCAGAGTTAGGTTTTGATCACACTGCTCTGCTCTGAGAGCTGTTGTCTGGCTGCTTATGGTGCAAGGACTGAGTTTCTTTGTTACCCTGCAAAGAATTTTCCCTGCCGTTTTACTCTGGACAGCTATAGTGTGGAGTGGGCAGCTATAGTGCTGTTGTGTTGAATGCTGACAAAGGACTGGAAAACCAGAAAATGGGGTACAGGAGACGGGAACCCCTCTTTACTGATACTTTGTAGGATCTCTCAAATGTTAACTCCCTAATCTTTGACCCTCACTGGTATTTATTTCTGCCATAGCAAAGCACAGAAACTGGGAGGCTTAAAACATCAGAAACTGGGCTGGGTGCAGTGGCTCATGCCTGTAATCCCAGTATTTTGGAAGGCCAAGGCAGGCGGATCACCTGAGGTCAGGAGTTCGAAACCAGCCTGACCAACATGGTGAAACCCTGTCTTTACTAAAAATACAAAAATTAGCTGGGCATGGTGGCGGGCGCCTGTAATCCCAGCTCCTCGGAAGACTGAGGCAGGAGAATTGCTCGAACCCAGGAGGCGGAGGTTGCAGTGAGCCAAGATCGCACCATTGCACTCCAGCCTGGGCAGCAAAGAGTGAAACTCCATCTCAAAAAACAAAAACACAACAGAAACCAACGGTCACAGTTCCGGAGGTTAGACGTCTGAAATCAAGCTGTCGGCAGGGCCACACTCCCTCTGAAACCTGGAGCCAGGAGAGGCCTTCCTTGCTCCTTCCTAGCTTCTGTGGTGGTGGCAATTCTTGGGTTCCTTGGCTTGCACCTGTAGCATTTCAGTCCCTGCTTCTGTTATCTCAAAGCATTCTCCCCTTGCGTATACGTGTGTTTTCTAATGAGACCACTTATATTGGATCAAGGGCCACCCTATTCCAGGATGACCTCATTTTAACTAATTACATCTGCAATCAGCTTATTTCTCAATAAGGTAACATTTTCTGGTACTGGGAGTTAGGTGTTTGTTGTATCTTTTGGGGGGGATACAATACAAGCCATCACATTACTGTAAGTGAGATGTCTTTATCCTGACTTTTGTAGGTGAAAAAATAGGCTCAGAGATGTCTGTGACTCCTATAGTTCACACAGATAGCAAGTGGCAGAGTCAGAATTTAGGGTATGATTTGCCTGATTTCAATATGTCTGTGCTTTTGGGATAACAGCTTTTCCATCCACAGCTTCTGGAGCACCTGGGGCAGAGGGACCTGCTGAAGGACTGGAGAGTGTGTGTTAAACACGCCTGGGCCTGGGCATCTGTATTTTAAATAAGCTGCCCAGGTGCTTCTGAGACATGCTTAAACTTGGGAAGCCTTGCATTACATCTTGGTTCCTGTCTCAGGTTAAGGGAGGTGGGGAGTTAAACAGCTGCTGATTGTTCAGACGGAAAGGGGTGGTGGGTGAGTAGTAAGAGTCTAAACTGGCATCTCTCAAACCTCACTGTGCACATGAATCATCTGGGAATCTTGTTAAAATGCAGATTCAGAGTCTAGAGCACTGGGGAGGGAGCTGTGATTCTGCATTTCTAGCAAGTTCTTAGATGTTGTTGATGCAGAGGCCGTGTGGACCACACTTAGAGTGGAGATGTCCTAGATGGGACATGGTGGGTGACAAATCAAGGATGGATCCTCCATTCTGCCTACACATGAAGACCACCTGGTGGGTTTTTGACACTTGAATCTCCAGGTCCCATCCCTAGAGAGGATTGCTATTTTTAAAAAGCTCCTTGAGCAATTCCACTGTGTGGCTAAGATTAGGACTATTTTTTCAAAAAATTTATTTATTATACTTTAAATTCTGGGATACATGTGCGGAACACACAGGTTTGTTACATAGGTATACACATGCCATGGTGGTTTGCTGCATCCATCACCCCGTCATCTACATTAGCTATTTATCCTAATGCTATCCCTCCTCTATCCCCCAACTCCCTGCTATCCCTCTCCTAGTCCCCCACCCCCTGACAGGCCCCGGTGTGTGATGTTCCCCTCCCTGTGTCCATATGTTCTTATCGTTCAACATCCATTTATGAACGAGAACATGTGGTGTTTGGTTTTCCATTCTTGTGTCAGTTTGCTGAGAATGATGGTTTCCAGCTTCATCCATGTCCCTGCAAAGGACACGAACTCATCCTTTTTTATGGCGGCATAGTATTCCATGGTGTATATGTGCCACATTTTCTTTATCCAGTGTGTCTTTGATGGGCATTTGGGTTGGTTCCAAGTCTTTGCTACTGTGAACAGTGCCATAATAAACATTCGTGTGCATGTCTTTGTAACAGAATGATTTATAATCCTTTGGGTATATACCCAGTAATGGGATTGCTGCGGAGCCACTATTTTTAAGCATGGTGAGGGGTGTCAGGATGCATATGCAGAGGGTGTTCTGCTTTTTTGTTGTCCTGCTCTTCTTCTTTGGAAAGTCTCCGTCCTGCCCCCATTGACTTGTGGCTGCTTATCTGGAGGCTGAATTCAGAGCCAAAGAATGAGGTCTGGTTCACTTGGCTGGAGGAGGTGGGGCAGGGACTGTTCCTGTGCCCCACTGTCATTTATGCCAGAGCTCTGAGTGCTGAGTTTTCCCAGGGGCTCTGAAAATCAGAGTAGGTTGTTGTTTTCTAGTTGGGGTTCAGGCCTCCAGTTTCCTCCTTTAAAACGCTGCCTGCCTCGCCCAACAACTTTCTGACTCAAATCTGCCAGCTCAATTCCTCTTCTTATCTACTCCAGCCTTGGGATGGTGTCTCTGATGAGTCCTGCCACACCCATTGTCAGGTTCACGACCATGCCACAGGCCATGTTGAGGTCCAGAGGGAATGGGTGGATGAGCAGAAAGAACACTTAAGGGGCCATAGTCAGGTTAGTTATTTTACTCAGCAGCAGCTTTCATCAACCGCTTTCTCACACTGTTCACCCCGTCTCAGCTGCTTGGTCCGGTGGCCTCCACACATAGCCACATGGGCTGCTCTCCCTTGCCTTCAGGGTCAACAACTTAACTCTTTCTCTCTTTGGGCACCAGCGCGAGCCATGCGGTGGCTCCCCTCTGTCCGTCTTGCAGATAGACAACTTTGGCTCTCTCTCTCTCTTTGTCTGGGCACCAGCATGCCTGCACAGAGTCAACAGGGCAATTAGGCCTTTTACAGACAATAGTGGTGTAGAGCCAAGTGATGGCCTTCCCATGTTATGGCTATGATAACGAGTGGAGTTATACACCTGTGCTCTGAACTCGCTGAGTCACACAGGATGTAAACATCCTACCTCGGCCTACCCTTGCCCAAAGTACAGCCACGTTCCTTACACCCATGCAGTTCACATTGGGTAGAAACAGCTCCAATGTGCAGTATATGGATTATGCTTATTTAACCTCCCTCCCTAACAGTCCCTCTCCCCACCCCCACATTTTTACTGGAGTTGGCCCCAAAGCTTCTGATTTTAACCATTGTACTGATACAGAAGGGCTGGGTTCCCAGCTAAACCCCACCCTTAAGCCTGGAACTGTACCCTAAGTGAAAACAGCTGACCCCATTTTCTGTCCAAATGTTGCCTTTTGGGCTGCTCGCCCATATCCTGTGCCCATAAAAGACTTCAGCTGGCAGAGCTGGCAGAGCAACACAGTGCTCAGGAGGCTGAGCATCGAGGATACAGGTGGCTGGGCAGTGAGCAGAGAAGCAACTGAGCACTGAAGACTATGGATAGATGTGGCTGACTTCAGACAGCGTGGCTTCGGAGAGGGGCCAGGCCGGAGATGGCTGAACTTCGGGGAAAGATCGCCTTCCCATCCCCTTTCCAGCCTTCCTTTCCACTGAGGGCCACCCACCCCCCACTCAATAGTCTTCCGCATTCACCGCCTTTCAAATGGTTCATGTGACCTGATTCTTCCTGGACGCTGGACAAGAACCCGGGTACCAAGGGGGCAGGGGCTGCCACCCTGACCCTCCACTGAGCTGGCTGGCACTTGGCAGGTCCCGGATGGCAGAGCTGAAAGAACACTGGCTGTAACACGCTTGGACGCTGCTGCGGGGCCCACACAGAACCGGCGGGTTCCGGTTCCGGTTCCGGTTCCGGTTCCGGTGTTTGTTCGCTCAGGTTGCTGCATAGGCTCACTCACACGCTCCTTCCTGCGAGGCGTGGCCAGTGGCGGGCAGACTGAAACGAGCCACTCCAGTTCCTGCTTGCAAAGGGGGTCAAGGGAACTGTCCAGTCTCAGCACTGACCAAAACTGTTCGTGGGCCCCTGTGGTGGGTACTGGTTTAGGGCAGCCGTGGTCGTGGGAGACATTTTAAAACTGTGCTTTAGTTTTCTTATCTGTAAAATGGAGCTAGTGGCAGCATCTGCCTCATAGCACTGTGAGTGTGTGGGATGAATTGAATGGGATGATTTCTGTAAAGCATTTTTGGGCAGTGCCTGCACATGAAATGTGTCATCAAGGCACCGGTGGGTCACGGCCTGGGTGAGACGGACCTTCAGGGCCATCTGCTGCCCAGAGCTCAGGACTCTGCTTTTCTGACTCTCTAGAAAGGGACAAAATGGGGAGGTTGGCAAAGGGGCCTTTGGGTCAACTCATTCCTCACCGAGATCCGTCTTTTTCTTTCCATTCTTCTTCCTTCTCTGAGTTTAATTTTTTTAAAGCCACAGTTCTAGAGTAAATTAAATTGTTTAATGAGACAATATGATATAGTGGTTAGAAGCATGGACTCTGAAATCCACTAACTGGCTGTGCCACCGAGAAGCTGTGCCATTGTAGACAAATACTTCACCTCTCTGTCTCAGCTTCCTTATCTATAAAACAGGGATCACAATGGTACCTGCCTCCTAGTGCCGTTGAGGTAGTGCAAATACAGCACACAGGGCAGAGCCTGGTGCTTAGAAAGTACTCGGCCTCTATTATCACTGACTGCAAGCCTGGCAGCAGTCCTATATTATAGGACTTCACATCTCCTTTAATCTCCCAACTACCCTACGAGGGAGGAGGTATCACCTCCGCTTCACAGATGACGAAATGGAGGCTCAGAGGTTTGGAAAATGGGTTAAGATTACAAAACTAATAAGTAGTGGAGCTGAGAGATTTGAACCTGGGAATTTTAGCTAAAAAGCCTGAGGTCTTTCTTCTCCAGGGATTCTTAACTGGGGTCCCACAACACCTAGTAGATTATTTGTGAGTTTCATTGGGTTTGGGGACCCTTTGAAATTGTTTCAAAATCAGGCGTTCGTGTTTTTGGGAAATCAGGGTCAGGATCAGGGTCCATTGCTTTCTTTAGATCCACAGAATGAACTACTGCATTATTCCAATTTTCTTATAAGATAGAAAAATTATTTAATGAACTCCAAATGTATGAAACTGCCATTGTTGAGGTGATGCAATTAATTGGGCTGTAATGCAGATGGAGTCCTAGAATTAATAACTTCCACGTTCCTATTCTGTGCATACCACTCTAGTGCCTCTTGTGCCATTTCAGCCTCTGTGGTTCTGGGCAGCCTCAGTCAGAAGGATAGCATGCTTCAGAAAGCCTGCAGTCCCCCTGCAGAGGTAGACCCAGAGTCCTGGGTTTCACTGCCAGCACTGCCTCTAACTCTCCGGGCTTTTTCTTCTTTGTGTGTAAAATGTGAGGATTGCCCTGCTGCACTCTGAGTCTCTCTGATGTCTTTCCTATGTGAATCAAGATGGAGATCAGGAGTTGCCTTCCTTAAATAAGGGCAGGCGCGTTGTGGGTAGACAGAAGAGTGGAAACATAGCCGGTCAGTCATTCATCTGCTGCATCTGGGGATGGACCTAAGCTGAGCAGGAGCCTCACATGTCACTCCTCTTCTCCTTTCTCCATGCTACGGCCACTACTGAGGACTGTAGAGTCAGAGATGGAGAAGGCCTTCGAGGCATCTTTTAATTCACCCCGTCATGCCACTGAGCAAACTGAGGCCCAGAGATGGGGAATGCCTTACATAAGGTCACATGGCTAGCATCTGGGTTGGGACTTGAGCCCAAGTTTCCAGAATCCAAATCTGATGTCCACTTACAAAACCAACTAGTACACAAAGAGATCTAGGGGCCTTCTCAGGACTACTCAAATGTGACAAATCTGTGGTCTGGCAGAATCCTGGGACACATTTCTGGGGATGCTGTTCTCTTTTTTCCCAGTGCCTCATCATGGACATGCCTTTCTGTGGGAACTTCTTACCCGTCCAGGCCTCCACTCACTGCAGGAGGGGAGGGGAGGACGAAAGGAGAATATCAGCTCCAGGGTGTGTGCCTCTGTCCCGGACAAGAGGGAGTGTCCACGCCCTTGCTACTTGGCATTCTGCCAAAGACTGGCTGTTACTTTGAGCACATTCCCAGCCTGCCAGCCTCTTTTTTTCCCTACAGGGGTATGGGATTCCTAAGGGGACTTGGATATAGCCTTTTATGCCCCATTCTTATGTGGCAGATCCCAATAATAAGGGAAAAAAGACTGCACGCCAGGAGCTTTCCTTCCATCCCTGTGACTGTTCTCAGGGCTCCTTTGACTACTTTGGGAAACTCTGGGTTTACTCTTCAAATCCTGGATGGGGAAACCAGGGGACTGGAAAGCAGGCTGACCCTGGTGATGGCCAGCCCTGCATCACTTGGCTATCTCACCCACAGTCTGGAGTGGAAATAGGTCCGATAACCTGACTCTGGTTTCTGGGTAGTCAGAGCCAGGGCAGGTCTGTGTTCTGGTAGGGGCTGGGAGGAGGCCTGCATCATACACAGTTAGTGGCAGTACATGAAGGCAGTGAGGAGATGTGGTATGCACACTGCCTTTCACAACTGCAGAAATGGCCACTGATTTCATTCATCCTCCTCAGTGGCCTCTAAGCCCCTGGACAGAGCTTTCTACCAGAGCATTATTTCCCTAAGGGTTGGCTCAGATCACTTTGATCATTCTGCATCAGTTGTGCACAATGAACAAACTTGTTGAGCAACTACTTGGTACCTGTGAAAGACACTTAGGCAGTGTCAGTTGTTTTAACTGAGCCCAAAGAAGAGAGTGATTGATTTTTTCTGAGTGATATCGGAGAGAGCTTTCCAAGGGTGACTATTTTGTTTCCTCTTTTTGCTGAAACTTGTTGTTTCTCAAGGAATTCTTCAGATAGTCTTAGGCTAATGGCTTCCTGCTTATTTAATGTAAGAAGCAGGAAGGGATTTCTGCTTTTAAAAGGAACAGCTTTAATAAAGACATGGGCTTATTCAGAGGAGGGAGTACAGACAGGGGCGGTGGAAGCCAGATAGTATAGGTTCTTATATGCCCACACAAGGGATCTTAGGTTTTATCCTTTGGTGTGAGGGAGTCAGGGAAGGTTGTTAAGTGACAGAAGAGCAAGATTGGCTCCGTTTTTGAGACAGGTAAGTCACTTTTGATAAAAGAAAACTTTAGACAATGTAAATTTAACAGAGTTTATTTGAGCAAAGTACAATTCATGAATTGGGCAGCACTCAGAACCAGGAGAGGCTGAGCTTTCATAGGCTGAACGTGGAACTAAAGTAGAGAAATCATCTGACTGGCAACAGGTAGGCATTTGCCTTATTTGGGAAAATATGATTGACTGACGCTTGACCATTTGTGGTAGGCTGAACCTGGCTATTTGTTACCAAATATGTATTCCTAGTTAGGTTGCAGTTTGTTACTTAGGAACTCAAAATACCAGACAGCCTTTGGCTGGTGACCCACTGCTTATTTAATTTAACACTTGGTGGCTGTGTTGGCAATAAGTTGTAGAGAAAAGATCAAAGACAGAAAATCACTCTGTATTCATATTTCCTGGGTGATCTGTGATGATTACATTTTGTATTTTGAAACAGGGTCTCATTCTGTCTCCCAGGCTGGAGTGCAGTGGTGTGGTCTTGGCTCACGGCAACCTCTGCCTCCTGGGTTCAAGTGATTCTTCTGCCTCAGCCTCCTGAGTAGCTGGGACTATAGGCGTGCACCACCATGCCCAGCCAATTTTTGTATTTTTAGTAGAGATGGGGTTTCGCCATGTTGGCCAGGCTGGTCTCAAACTCCTGACTTCAGGTAATCCATCCAGCTTGGCCTCCCAAAGTGCTGGGATTACAGGTGTGAGCTACCGCTCCCAGCTGGTGATTACTTTTTGCTATGACTTTTTGAAGAAGTTAGGGTTACCATTTTGGAATGAACCAACCAACTAACCAACCAGCTAATCAACCAACCCACACATCCACCTCAATTTCATGAGGAATCTATATGGCCAAGATTTTACTTGGTGCTTATTAAAGGAAGTAAAAATTAAAAAAGCAAATCTAAAATTGCCTCTGGGATTCCTTGGCTAGACTTAAGGTGGATTGAGGCTTGATGTGGAGACTTCCTGAAGTACTTTGGAAGCAACAGCCAAATGGGTTGATTATTGCTTTTCCTTTGTTATAAGAACTCAAAAGAGTTTTGCAGTCAGACAACCTGGATCCCGAATTGATTTGTTTATTCATTTTTGAGACATAGTTTGGCTCTGTCGCCCATGCCAGACTACAGTGGTGTGATCTCAGCTCACCGCAACCTCCACCTCCGAGGTTCAAGTGATTCTCATGCCTCAGCCTCCTGAGTAGCTGGGATTATAGGCGCCTGACAGCATGCCCAGCTAATTTTTATATTTTTATTAGAGATGGGGTTTCATCATGTTGGTCAGGCTGGTTTCAAACTCCTGGCCTTAAATGATCCACCTGCCTCAGCCTCCCAAAATGCTAGGATTACAGATGTGAGCCATCACATTTGGCCTGGATCCTGAATTTAAATGCCATTGCTGCTACTTGCTAGCTTTGTATCCCTGGGTAAATTTCTTTGTCTTTCTGAGCCTCAGTTTACCCAACTGCAAAATGGAGATAATATCTAATTCAGAGGATGAAGTGACAGGTGTGTTTAAGGTACTTTCTGTGGGCATTGGGTAGATGTGCTCCATTGTGGACTATGCATGTTGATAGAAAGCAGGAGTTGTCAGAGTCATCTCAGTGTGGGCATCTCTCTGAGACTGGCCTTCCAGGCCACCCATGAGTCATTTCCTCCTTCAGTATATGTGATTGAGCATCCACGACATGTCTGGTGGAGAACGAGAAGATGGGACAACATGGCATGAGAGACAGCACCCACTCTGGGAGCGCAGAGATTTGTGCCCCAGCAGGATGGGTTTTCTCTCCTAATTCTGTTTCTCCCGGGTTGGTTATTAGCATACCTTGTTCCTCCTGACTGAGAAGTGCTTAAGTGGGAGCTGCTACAGCTAGCAGCAGCATCCCTGGTGGCATGCTGGTGGCAGGGGGAAACCAGATGGGGGTGAAAAGCCAATCAGGAGACATGTGGCTGATCACCTGTGGACCCAGGAGGATTCAGCTCCTCAGTTCCTAGTTTCTCCAATTATAGATTCCCTATCCCTGTTCTTTTCACAGTTCATACTTTTTTTCTTTAAAGTAAAAGGTAACATGCATCATCACCTGTGAAAAAAGGGGAAAAATAAAACAAATACAAAAAAATAACATGTGCCATTAAATATCCTTCTCCTGAAAGTATATCTTACTATTTGCCTGTTCATCCATCCATCATAACAGTGGCTGGCGTGTGAAAGTTTACCAAGTGCCAGGCACTGTGCTGTGAGGTTTGCAGAGGAGGTCCTTACAGCAACTTATAGCAACTCTGTGAGAGATGCTACTGTTGTCCCTGTTTCTAAGGTTAGAACATAAGATACATGGAGGTTAAGGAATTTGCCCAAGGCCACAAATTAGGAAGTGGCAAAGCCAACTAGGAACTCCAGTGGCCAGGCACCAGAGCCCAAGCTCTGAACCCCTACTGGGCTATGCTGCTTCTCTGCTAGTCGATGGCATGGAGAGATGTCTGCAGGGGCTTGCCCCAAGTATTAATGCTGGCTAGATCAGAGTGGCTGCATTTGGGGTGACTTGTGACTTTAGTCTTTAAATTCTTCAGTCGTGTTTCAATTTTTAAATATGGGCATGGATCATTTTTATAACAGCAAAATAAAAAAACTAGTTGCAGAGAATCCCCAAAGCATATGATTTGGGGAATGGTAAACGGAAAGCAGGGATTTTTTTTTTCTTTTTTTTTTTTGGTAGGGGGCAGACAAAAGAAAGGGCTTTGAGAAGGAGGAGGAAGAAGAAACTCTGATTTTGACCATCATCTCCGGGTGCTCATCATTGGATTGGTCCTCCTCCACTGCCTTGCTGTCTCTCTGCCACAAGATGGCAATCACAGCACAAGGATGGATGGGATCCAGCCTCCTGGAAGGAACACTGAGTGTGTGTCTCCCAGCTACAGAGAAGGCTCCCTAATGCATAGTTGGGGGAAGGGGTTTTTAGAGAGGGACTGAAAAGCTGACATCCCCTGCTGACCCAAACTCCAGGCAGTCCAGCAGTCATAGTCAGACACTTCCATTTGCAGTAACCCATACCTCTTCCCAGAACACAGCTACCTTGTCCATTTTGCTTTCTGATGAAAGAGACATAGAGACAAAATGACACAGAGGTTTCTGGGCATAGAATGAGTGCCAGTGAGCCTGGAGAATGGGTTATTTGTAATCTGTGGGGTTATTTATCCTGTGATGTGATAGATTCTTTTTTTTCTCCCCCCCATGGATAGAAATTGGTGCTGGCCTTCTAGATGCAGAGGCTACAAAGCAAATCCCAGGGTAGTCAGCTGGTGGCCTTCTCTGGGGTCTTCCCAGGTGGGTATCTGGGTAGGGCAGCTTCCATGGAGGCTCAGCTTTTGGGAGATTCCCAAGGAGAAAGACTATCAAGAAAAGATTAGGGCTTGGTTCCTGTAGTGAAACTGGGGAAGTGCACAGGAGAATGGAGAGGAAACTTTGAGTGGGACCATGGCATTTCCACCACCTAAGATGCTGGGCATACCTGGATTGGACTCAGGCCAGAGAAGTGAAGGCAGGACTCCTGTATCAGTTAACACTAGCGACTCTAACAGATGAAACTTAAAATCTCAGTGGCTTACCACAATAGAAGTTCATTTCCTGCTTGTATAATGTTCAAAATGGCTGATCCTGATCAGCTAGTGGATAATTCTTCCTCAAATGGGGATCCAAGCACCCAACCTCCTTCCAACTTGAGACTCTTCCATTTTCAACATGTGGCTTCTACAGACTTAGAAGAAGTGGAAAGAACATGGAGGGACACCCATGGGTGGTATTCTGGCTAGGCCCAATGTTGGTGGAAGCATCACTTCCACCTTCATTCCATTGGCCAGAAATGAGTCATGTGGCCAACCCTAACTACAAAGGAGGATGGGAAATGTAGTCTAGTCTGTGCCTGGGAGAATGAGAACACAGGGTTTGTGTATAACCAGCCATCTCTGCCCCAGATTCATTCTTTATATGGATGATAGAGTTTATCCTAAATAAATAATCAGATTTGCACAGGCAGATATTCATGCACAAAGATGTTCATTACTCTGTTATTATAAAAGTAAATATTTAGAATCAACGTACACGTTTAACCATAACGTACTAAAGAACTTACAGTCTGTTCACACAAAAGTGTCACACAGACGTGTCAGAGGCAGTCCCCAAAATAGTGTGGTAGAAGAACATGTTGGCCCTTTGAAATCACAGTGCTTTGTTAAGTAGCAATCTCAGGAAGCCTTAGGGTTCATGTGGGGCACAAATACATTCAGCTACGCATTACCTATTTTCATTTAAATGTTCTACCACTTAGAGTTATGCACAAAATATTTACTTTAAATATAACCCTTTAGAATGTTCTCTCTGTATTTCTAAGAACATATTTCCTCAAAAGCAAAATGTACAATTGAATTATATTTCAGACTTTGTAGGAGACTACTTAATTCACTTTTTATCTCCCTGGTTCAGCATCTGACTCCCACCCTGAATCATAGCATCACAGGGCGGAGACTGTGTCAGGCTTGTCTACTGCTCTACACACAGTGAGGCGCCCAGAGCAGGCATTTGGTAAATATTTATTGACTAAAGTTGAATTGAATGGGATAATGTCAAATGGAAAAAAAAAAAAACAGCTGGAGTAAAAACAAGGGGGAAAAAATGTATGGTATGATGCCAGCTACATAAAAAGAAGTTCATATATGCATCTGAAAAGGCTGCAAGAGAACATTTCAGCACAATGGGATTGCCTCTTGTTCTTTCACTTAGGGTTTTCTCTATTTTCCATTTCTTTACAGTGAATCATTTGCATAATCATTTACAGCTCTCATGTACGTGGTCAAGATTAAAATTTAAGAATGCTGCTGTAGGGACCACAAACGTACTTTGGGGAAGGTGTCACAGGGTGAGGGATACAATACTTCCTGGAGGTGATGGGCAGGTAGGTGTGGGAGCTACTTACATCATTTATGCTTAGACCCTTGTTCTGGGAACTGGGCCAGAGCTCAGGCTGGATGCAGGGAGCTGGGAGCACTTTTTTGTCGCATCCTCATCCTGATCCCTCTTGACTTTCTCTCTGAAATGTGAGCCTGTCCCTCATCTGTGCTGACAGTGTGTAGGTTTCACCTCGGGGGAGAGGTGTGGGTAGGCTGTCATCACAGGCTGGGTAGGCGGTTCTGTATCTCTTCTAGAAACCTCCCCACCCTCCTAGGATTGCCAGTAAAATACAGGACAAAGGTTGAATTTGAATTTCAGATAAACAATGAACAATATTTTAGTATGAATATGTCCCAAATATTTCACTCTTTGTATAACATCACCAAACTAAAGAGCCTTGTTTAGGTGAAATGGCCTGCTTTGTAAACAATGAAGTTGTACAAGCCTTGTTAGTGGGCACCTCCACACCATTGTAACATCAGCTTCTTCACTTCCTCTGCTCACTTCCCTTCCCTTTTCTCAGTCTCTACCTTCCTCCCACAGGACTGCCAGCAGCAGTGTCGGAACTGAAGGCCACATTGCCCGTCTCAGGGTATGTGATTTCGGGATGTTTTTCCTGGAGAAGCCCACTTGGGGTGAATCAGACCCTGAAAACTCCTATGGATAGCTTTTGAGGGTTCATCCCTTCCTGGACAGCATCTTTTTTTCTGGCCAACTCTGCTAAAAATCCAAAAATTAGCCAGGCATGGTGGTGGGCGCCTGCAATCCCACCTACTCGGGAGGCTGAGGCATAAGAATCGCTTGAACCCTGGGGGGCAGAGGTTGCAGTGAGCCAAGACTGTGCCACTGCACTTCAGCCTGGGCAATAGAGTGAGACTATATCTCAAACAAAAACAAAAGAGCAATTTTATATGCTACAATCATAAAACCACACACACACACACACACACACAGACACACACGCACATAAACACAAACCATCGTGCAAGGTAAACTCTTGGCTGCCAGGGCTTGGTAACTGGGTTCTGAATGGCTAGCCTTGTCACAGACAACTGCTGTGGCTGACATTGTGACACAAGGTCTCCTGGAGTTTTTTTCTCATAATTTTAAATGGAATCAAACAATTTGCCCAATCTCCTCTACTTAATCAGCACCTTCTTCTGGAGAAACTGCTTTGCTTCTGGTTTCTCCAGAAGATTCCCAGCCTTGCTGAACTGAGCTCCCTGGCCCATCCCAGGGAACCAGTGCAGGGTCCTGTTAGGGTTAAGTTCTCTTTGCCATAAATGTCAAATTAGTTTTGGAACATGAGCCATATCCTGAATTGTTTTGTGTATCACTATTGTTAACCTATGTATTAGCTATAACTGAGAGGCACTTGAACCTTCATGTTGTCCAAAGACCACCTGGATTCAGTGCTTTCCAACCATTGTCCTATGCCTGTGACCCTGTGACCTCCTGAGATGTCCATGATGGGTGAAAAGCAAAACACCCATCTAGTAAGAGATGACATGTCCCCAAGAATGTGGGCAGGATGTGGAAACTGCATCCTGGAAGGTAAAGCAGGATTAGGGCCCTTAAAACCAGCAAGAGTCACAGAATTTCAATGAGACCGATGACAGAATAAACTGGCAAAGGCCAGAAACCGGGTAGGAGAGTGTTCAGCCTGTGAGTATTCTTGTGAACAGCAGTCCGTTGAGATGAGTGATTTCTTCTTTGATTGTCTTATCCTGGTTCCTTTATTGAGCCTGTTTCCTCATCAATACATTGAAGGGAGTAATTCCTACCTTGTAGGGTGGCACTGAGTATCTGAGGAAGAAAGGTAAGTGGAAGCATGTTATAAATGGTAGAGCTGTATATAAATGTCATGTGTGATGAATAGTGAGAACTTCCTGGGGGGGCAGTTAAGGGAGAAGGGAGGTAGTAGACTTTGAGAATCTGACCACCAGGGAGTGATTCTAGTAACCTAGGGAAGAATAATTGACTGTAATTTTGGGTGGGTGGACAGGAATGGAGCTGGATTGCTAGGAAACCAGTCTTAGTCCTGCTGGAATGAAGGATGTGATGAAGGATGCTAAATGCACATGATAAATTCAGGCTCTTCTGAGCTTCCAGAGATTGAGGGTTACCCCTGCACTGCCACTACCATTGTGTGGCTTTGGCCTGCTATTTCTTCAGGGATCTGGAAACACAGAGGCCCTGGGAATGGCTCCCTTACAGACTGCTCTCCAAGGGCTCAGAGAGGGTATGTTGTGGTGTAATGTTTCCCAAGCAGAAGTGACCATAAAACTTGTAATTAATTAATGATTAATTTTTTGAGATAGGGTCTCATTCTGTCACCCAGGCTGGAGTACAGCTACATGATCATAGCTCACTGCAGATCAAACTCCTAGGCTCAAGGGATCTTCCCACCTTAGCCTCCCGAGTAGTTAGGACTGCAGGCATGCACCACCATGCTTGGCTGATTTTTAAAATTTTTTTGTAGTGATGGGGTCTCACTATATTGCCCAGACTGGTCTTAAACTCCTGACCTCAAGTGATTCTCCTGCCTTGGCCTCCCAAAGTGTTGGGATTATGGGCATCAGCCACTGTGCTTGGTCTCATAAAACATTTTAGAAATCATAGTATAGTGATGTATAGCAACAGCAGTTTGAGTATAAATGTTCACTAGTCAATCAATGTTGAAATCCTATATATACATGTAAATTATAGGAAAAAGCACTTCACATATCCTGTGCTCTAATAGATGTGCCTGCTATTAGCTTCCACGGTATCAAGTACATCCCTTGTTCTCCTTACAATGAAAAAATCTTAAATACAAGTGATTAAACACAGCTCAAACTAGCTTAAGACAAAAGCAAGATAATTTCTTGGAGATGTGAAATATCACTGGACAGCCAATTGTAGGGCTCCGGGTCCCTCTCTCTTTCTTGCAACTTCTTGGACCAGTTATCTCCACGTGATGGGCAAGATGGCCCCAGCATCCCATGCTGAGCAACACCAGTGGAAAGACAGAGTCTTTCAGAATACCAATGGTAGATAAGTTCCAGGGAGAGTCTCATTGGTTCACCTTTGGTCATGTGTCCATTTCCGAACCAATCACTGTGGCCAGGGGGATGGGAGTATTCTGACTGACCTCTTGGGAGGGATGGGTAGAACCAGCCTCCTTTCTGTATCACAGAGAGAGAATACATTATTTGTTGGAAAGGGGAATTCTGTTGCTGGAAGAAAGAGAGGAGTGGGTGCTGGAGGTCAAAAACAAGTACTTCAATGTTACAGCTTGCTAATTGTCCACTCTCGCTCTCCAGGGCAAGGATTTGTGTCTATCTTGCCCACCACAGTATTCTCAGCACAGAGCTTGGCACGTAGTCAATACTATGTATATATGTTCTCATTAATGACTAAATGGACAAATGAATTCGATACTACAGCAACTTAGTTGGCAAAGTGTGCATCTTTATTGGGGCTTCCTGATATTCATAGGTATAATGTACTTTTTTTTTTTAAATTGAGATGAAATTTACAGAACGTAAAAGTAGCCATCTAAAAGTATACAACTCAGTGGTGTTTAGTGCATTCACAATGTTGTACAACCAGCAGTTACATCAAGTTCCAAAACATTTTCATCACCCCAAAAGAAAATGCCATACCTTCTGAAGCAGCCACTCTCCCCTTCCCCCTCCCCAGCCCCTGGCAACCAACAGTCTGTTTCTATCTCTATAGACATACCTGTTCCAGATATTTTGTATAACATATGGTTTCTTAATGAAAACAACTGAGGCTGGACATGGTGGTTCATGCCTGTAATCCTAGCACTTTGGAAGGGTGAGGTGGGTGGATCCCCTGAGGTCAGGAGTTCAAGATCAGCCTGGCCAACATGGTGAAACACCTATAGTCCCAGCTACTCGAGAGGATGAGGCAGGAGAGTCACTTGAACCTGGGAGGTGGAGATTGCAGTGAGCTGGGATTGTGCCATTGCACTCCAGCCTGGACAACAGAGCGAGTCTCCGTCTCAAAAAAAAAGAAGAAAAAAAGAAAACATCTGAACAAATCTGTGGGGTATTTTTTTTACATTGACCAGACTGAAGAAAAATAATACTTCTAATATTTGGTTGCAAGCAGCACACACCTGCTTGAGCTGGCTTACCTGAGAGAGCTCCTTCTGGAAGCCACGCCTAGTCAGGGGGTCTGGGGCCAGGGTCTGAAGACTTGCCAGAGTTCCACACTGTCTTTTGTTTTTGTTTCTTTGTTTCTATCAGTTTCTTCTTTTTCTGTTCAGACAGGTTTCCCTGCTTTTTAGAACACGTGGTAGAAGATGCCCTTTCCCCAGCTACCATTTTAATGTCCCCTCTGTTCCAGCCATATTCAGAGGCTATCTGGCTTTGGATCCCACTTCTCAACTTCTAGGAGAGGAAATCAATCTGTCCAGTGTGGACCAGCGTCCCCCGCTTGTTCCTTACTGTGAGTCTTGGAGCAGGGCTATCAGTCAGGTGACAAAGGTGCTTTATGGAGAGCAGAGGGTGACGTGAGTCCAAGCCAGCAGGGAGACCAGCAGCCACTCAAAGGCTAGGGCTTCTCATCTAGAGACCTGCCTCTTGCTCAAAGCCAAAGGGCTGCTCTGACCTCCCTCAGCATGGTTGTAATTGATTTTGCTTTAGTAGATTCCATGACCCTTCTTGAGATAATAAAAAGGACTAACATAAAGTTCTCCCAAACAAAATCAATTGCTTTCCTTTTTGCACCAGCATACAGAGGCAGGCGGTCTGCCGTTCCTCTTGAGTGAGCAGACTCCTGAAGCGCGGCGCCCAGGGCCCAGGGGAGGCGGGCTGCCTGGTGTGGAGGGCATTTGTGCCAGTGCAAGGCAGGCTTCCGGTGGCAGTGTGAGTCACATGGGTCTGAGTCTCATGTCTCTCTTAGACCTTTGCCCCATTTCTTGGCTCAGGAGCTTTCCTACTCTCCTGACAGAAGTCTTTGCAGTTGGCTGGCTTCCCAGTGCCAGAGGGAAGGGGCTAAGTCATGGCGTTGGCAGGTTAAAAGTGGAGACCCCCAGCTACTCTGTTCACAAAGGGTACCTTCTGGGCATTCAGGAGAATGGCTTCCACATCTCCAGGTGGTCTGTAAGCATCTGGCTGCTGCAGGCATCCCTGACAGCTAAGCAGAAAGGGTTCTTTTCTGAGAGAGCAAGGACCAGGTGCTCAGCAGCCTACCTGGAACCGTACTTCCAAATTCCAGGTGTGCGCCAGCCTCCAGATCCACCCAGCGGAGGCCTCTGTACACTCCACAGGTTGAGGAAGGAGAAGGAGCATGCACTTGGGAGCTAAGCCAAACTATATTTGAAATCTGGTTCTGCTGCTGCTTCATTGTGTGGCCTTGGACAACTCCATCTCAGCTTCCTCATCTATAAAATGAGACTCATCATGTGCGTCTTTGGTTCTATCGATGTAAGGATCATATTAGGCCCAGAGCTTAGCTTGGTGGCACAAATGAGGTAGGCTTACCCTGAAGAAAGAAAAGCAATTGAGTATATTATTGCATGGTGAGTTAGGAAGAACATGTGCTGCTTTGGTTCATTTAGTGTGTTTCTTCATCAGCATCTGAGCTCATATCTTAAATTGCTGATTGTCTCTGGACAAAGGGGTTCAACTCTTTTGGCCTCAGTTTTCTCATCTGTAAAAAGAGGTTGTAAGATAAAACCATCCCTGAGGTCTTTCGTGGCAGAAAAGTTCAGGTACATGGAGTCCTCCAGGATGGGAGCAAGAGCCTCCCATAGCCTAGCCAAGGCTACTTATAAGACTGCTAGAAACTGGGGGGTGTGGCTCTGACTCTAGCAGTCAAAGACATAAATAAGCTAACATAAAATTCTCCCAAACAAAATCAATTGCTTTTCTTTTTGCGCCAGCATACAGAGGCAGGTGGTCTGCCATTCCTCTGAGTGAGCAGACTCCTGAAGCGTGGCGCTTCAGGAGGGAGTGGTCCTGAAGAGTTGTTTGTTTCAATGTATGTGAAGAGAAGAGGCTGCTCTGCCATTGAACTTTCCAGATTTTGTGCTTGACTAACGTTGCTTGATGTTGCCAGCCCAAGACTTGTAAATTACAAAGTTTTTTCCATACCAAATGCCACTTGAATATGATGTCAAAGGTGACTTGTTCGTCTTGGCAACTTAGAATGAACATAGAGAATTATCATTTCTATAATGACTTTTCCATGCAGTTTCAGAACAGAAAATCCAATATTGTGGAAGATAGTTGACCAGAGGAGCCCAGAGCAGTGGTATCACCATGATACGGCCATTTCTGTGGTCATCCAGGAACTCTTATTTGCAATATTCAAGAAAAGGTTTGAATGTGATGCACAAGCCAATTTATTTGCTCCAAGGACTGCCCAGGCTTCATTTTATTGTAGATGACATCCTTCATAAAGCCCAGCCCAGGGCAGTCATATGACACTGTCAGTCATTTCCCCTGGGACTACAGGCTTCCTACAGGCCTCCTGGAGTAGACTGTTGCATGGTTTATATACCCCTGTGGATGCCAGGTGACTGGTGGGTACTGCTGGGTGCTGAGCAAGGAGGTGGCACAGTGTAGAAAGAGAACTTGGAGCTCCCAGTATTAGTCCTGGTACATCTCTTTGCCTTATGGTTTTGGGCACATTATTTCATCTCTCTGAACTCTAACTTCTTGGCCTATAACATAGGAAAGTAGCCCTGTGCTCCTTCCATCAAGAGACCGTCAGGAGAAAGATGTGAGCTAATGTAGGCTGAAAATGCTTTGTAAACTGTATACATACAAGTGGTATTCTGCTTACTGCAACCATGGTTGGCTAGCTGATTATTATAGTTACTTGTTAGTGAGGATACCAGCAGGCTTTGGGGCAAAGAACGGGATTCTTGGAGGAGTTGTGGGGCACTAGGGAAAGTGTTTACTTAGCTATCCATTTTATACACGGTCACCTAGCTAGGAAGTGGTAGGGTCAGGCTTTAACCTTGCTTACACCCACACGCTCTCAAAGTCCCTAGTTGTTTTTTTTAAACTCTGTTCTGTGCAACCCTAGAATGTTCATAGGGACTTCAGGGAGATTCTGCAACTATCTGATGATCATGGTTTTAGATGCTGGGGGATAAGCAGTGGTATTGTTACTTCATGGCCCTATGACAGGTCATGTGCTAACGGGTAGAATTTGAATCCACATCCACCTCTGGCCCAGTGATATCCTTGGTTACCTTGGTTATTCCCAAATACAAACATGTAGAAATGGCCATCAATCTCACGCTCGGGCAAAGCCTCCAGACCTTTCCGATGATGTAAGGTTTTCCTTCCTTCTTTCTTTTCTGGAGTTTGGTGATCTCCTGAAGAGCACGTTTGAACAGACTGACTATAACTTCCTTTGGCAATGTGGGAGACCGCTGATCGAGAGCAGAATGCCCGTCCTTGCAAAGTTCAGGAGTAATTAACATGGTGAGAAGGGGAGGAGAGCAATTTGGATTTCATTGCTTGAGAGCTTTGCCCCTTGAGAATACTTTGTGGCTGAAGAAATGACCCTATAGGCTCACTGTAGCATTTTTCTTGGAATAAATGACAAACATCCATCATGTAATATATCCCCTGCAACATTTCAGCCTGTCACTAATGACCTTATTGGAAAGAACATTTGATTTAAGATTGAAACCTTTCACGACAACCTCTCTTAGCTTGGATACATACATTTGAAATAAAATTAATATGGTTTTAGCCTGCGGTCAAGTAGTAAATCCATGACTTTTCTGGGTTTAAGAATCAGCAGTCTCCTCTCCATCCCCTTCGCCAATTCTTTAAAACAAATGTGCTTAAATCAACCCTTGCTGAGTTTTGGAAATATATTTAGATGGCTTCATCCATTTTTGACCAATTGATGGAATATTCTCTGAGGTGTCAAAAGAATTATTATCTTGTTTTAGGAGTCAAGTTTGGAGCAGCAAGTGTCTGTTATTCTCTCTGATAGCTGTTCATCAGATTCTAAACTGATGGTCCTGTGGCCGAGGAAGAATGATTTAAGTCAGGAGAAAAGGCAATGAATATTGTTGTGGCATCTGACAGTGTCTGTAAAGCTGAAGAAATGTTGTTGCTTCTATTAGAAACTTTACTTTTTTTTTTTTTTGAGACAGAGTCTTGCTCTGTCACTCAGGCTGGGGTGCAGTGGCGCGATCTTGGCTCACGGTAACCTCCACCTTCTGGGTTCAAGTGATTCTGGTGCCTCAGCCTCCCTAGTAGCTGGGACTACAGGCACAGGCCACCACGCCCAGCTTTACTTTTCTATACATCCATTTGCAACAACTTAGTTCCCGCATTTTAAACCTATGATGGGAGAGACGTGGCCCTGACCTTGGTATCCTTTGCTTAGGATGTTCTAGCGTGTGTCATACTTGTTTGCTAACTAAGTCAGTTTCAGGGTTGCAGGCACACGTATGCAGCTTTCCTATGCTTTTATTCCTGCCCGCAGAGCTGTGGACACTGAAACTTCTCCTGAGTTCCTGCTGGCCCCTTGAGGAGGTCTTTGGCACGGGATGTCAGTGGGTAGTGCAGGAACTTGGCTCCTTACTGAAATGGGGAAAGTGTCTACACTTGCATCATGACTTTCCAAGCCCTATGCCAGCCACTGTTGCAGGTGCTGAGCATACAACAGCAAACAAGACAGATGTGGCTCATAATGGTTCCATCCAGCAAGGAGGTGGGTTCGCCAATAGGCAAGTGCTAGAGAAAGTTGAAAAATGCTGAGAGAGAAGCACAGGACCCTGTGGGAACATATGGCAAGGAGAATTTACCTAGTGTGGGTTACTGGAAGGTCCTCTGGAGGAGGTGGCATTTATGCTGTGTGTGTCACCCTGGAAGCATGGGACATAGGCTACAAAGCAGGTCTGGCTTCTGCTCACACCACCTTGCAGAGGCTGTCGTGGGGCTCTTATTCCAGCCAACTTCTCTTTCTGGGACTGTGATCAGAATCACCCAACCTTCACCAACCTTTCCAAAAAGATTCTCTTTCTAAAAACTTATATATCACATTTCCTTTCTCTTAAGCTGAGGTCCCTACATCCCAGGAGGCCCCTGTTTCCTCTTGGCACACAGATTGTTGGAGGGCATCTCACTGATTTCTCAGATTTCCCAGATATGCCTAAATTGATGTCCCCTTAGTTGAGATGCTCAGACAGGGACCCCTACCCCAGATGGAGAAAAGGGTACAGGCCGGAGAGCTTAGACCCGTTCCACGGTCAGGTTATGGGAGGGAGAAAAGACCAACACAAGCTCATCAGGGGCCCGGGGAGGTGCCAGGTGGAGCCTCAGGCAGTGTTAGGGGCATGGCTGTGCCCATGGACTGGCTGGATCTGAGTCATGGCCATGACCAGGCTGCCCCAGAGCACCAGCTGCTTCAGGGTGTGGACACTGACCATGTGGTCCTAGGTAGGGGGGCTTTTGTGGAGTTTGGGGTGCGGTGTCTTTCTCTGGAGTTTGGTGTGTGGTACCTTTCCTGGGTAAAGGAAAACAGCCCAGCCTTTTAGAGTTTACATCTCACCAGAGTTAAATGTTTTTCTTGAGGTGGTTTTAGGGGCTCTGTTTCAGTCCAGAGCTCCTTCATAGACAGTCCATAAAAGGGCCCTGCCTGTGTGCCACTAGATGGGGGAGTCTTCCAGAGGACCCTCATGAAGGGACTCTCTGCCCATGGCCTCCTGAGCCTTCCATCCTGCTTGGGGTCTGTTTTTTCTAGGGGACAGAGTTTCTCCCTTGTTGCCAAAGCTAGAGTGCGATAGCGTGATCTCAGCTCACTGCAACCTCCGTATCCTGGGTTCAAGTCATTCTCCTGCCTCAGCCTTCCGAGGAGCTGGGATTATAGGCATGTGCCACCACACCCGGCTAATTTTGTATTTTTAGTAGAGATGGGATTTCACCATGTTGGCCAGGCTGGTCTCGAACTCCTGACCTCAGGTGATCTGCTCACCTGGGCCTCCCAGAGTGCTGGGATTACAGGCGTGAGCCACCGTGCCCAGCCTAATTCCTGTTTTAAAATGGAAATCTACTTGTGCCACTGAGAATAGAATATAAACTCTCAGGCTGGTGAAGAGGCCCTGCCAATGTGGGTTTTGCCCACCTATGCAGCCTCGTCTCCTGCTCCATGTCTCCCTTCAAGCCTAGGCCTGCAGATACCCTGGCCTCTTGTCCGATCGTTATTTCCTGGCTTTGTTCCTGCCCCCTTTTCCTGAGAGGGCTCCTCAATCTGAATGGGGAGCCACAGTGATGCTCTCTCTTACCAGCCTGTCTGTCCTTGATGGCACAATGCATGGGTACCATGAGTGTCTGCCTCACCCACTTGGCCCAATACTCTGTGAGAAAACAAACTTATTAGATCTCCTTGAACAGCGCCTCACCCCAGGAGGCCCCCACGTTTGTTGAACAACAGATTGATGTAATGGGAGGCACTCTACCACGCTGTCCATTATTGCAGCTGCTAGCCTCACGTGGCTGTTGACATTTAAATTCATTAAAACGAAATAAAGTTAAAAATTCAGGACCTCAGACCTACTATCCACATTTTAAGGGCTTAACAGCCACCTGTGTCTGGTGACTACTACGCTGGACAGTGCAGAACATTTCCACCATTCTGGAAAGTTCTACGAGGCTGGGTTGCTAACAGGTGCAAATATCAGTCCGTTTACTTAGGTGGTTAAGAAATGTAACTTCATTTGCTATGACTGAATTTAATATTTGTTTCAAGCCCTTATCGGGTGGGATGAAGGACATTTCATGAATGATCTTTTTGGGGTCCTTCTCCCGTTTTCTGTGGTGGGATGGATTCTGGGACCTTACATAATGGTAAGTCTGACATAAGGTAAGACCTTACATGACGGTAAGGTCTTGGTAGTGTCTCTGCTGTCGTTTCCAAGGTGTCCTCCCCCTCATCCCAGCATCAGTCTGTGAAGGACAAATTGTGCTAAAAGTCTTTTAATAAAAACGAGCAACCCTGGCCTTTCTGTCTCCCAGTTCCATTCCTTCTCATTCCCCAGAAACAACCCTTTTCATTTTAAAAAAGCAACTTCTCCAGTTTTGTAAATAATATGCATATATGGCTTTCTCTCGATTTGTCCACTTTAGACATTCTGTACCCAATTCCTATTATGGTAGATGAGAATCCTTTGCTTTTGTTCACTCTCTCAATGCTCTCATCCCTCTAATCTAGTTGTATTGCAGGTGTTTGTGCATGCAAAGTGTTTCATTATTATAACTATACTGCTGTTGCCCACTATTGAATGTGCTATGATCCTATGTCCTTCCTTGAACAACTCTTTTAAAATGTTAATAATTGTGACAGTTTATTTGCTTTCTTATTTTCTTTGTGTTTCTGGCTAAGCCTCCTCACATCTTCCAATACTTCTATGAAACAGTCTTTGATACAAATGTCCATGTAGTCAAACCTTTTTCCCCTCCCCTGGAGTCATCTCTCTTGAAACCCTCTGTCCTGCTGCCCCAGCCTGTCCTGGGTGCCTCCATCTGCTGCATACGCAGCACCCTGGGGTGCCTCTTACTTCTTTGCTGTGTTGGAAACTCTGCTTCCTCAATCCCATCGCTCTGTTTGTTGTGATTTAGTCTGACATGTTGGTGCAGGACAGCTGCTGGCAGGTTCCTGAGATAAGGGTACATGAAGATATTCTTTCTGAGTACATGCGCATCTGAAAGTATCTATTCTTGCATCACACTTGATGGATAGTTTGTCCAGGGCAAGAATTTTAGGCTGAAGATA
This sequence comes from Cacajao melanocephalus, assembly GCA_963573385.1. NCBI lineage: Eukaryota > Metazoa > Chordata > Mammalia > Primates > Pitheciidae > Cacajao > Cacajao melanocephalus. The sequence goes on from CAUYLG010027322.1 coordinate 49,802, forward strand.
ATTTTCAGTCAGAATTTTACGATGTTGCTTTATTATCTTCTAGCTTTTCGTGTTGCAGTTGAGAAGTCCTGTACTAGTCTGTAGAGCTAGTGATGAGATAGGGAGAGAGAGGCAGAGAGAGAAAGAGAGAAGAAGTAAGGTGGAGTGGAGTGTATGGGTCAGGGTTCTCTAGAGGGACAGAACGAATAGGATAGGTATACATGAAAGGGAGTTTATTTAGAAGTGACTCACGATCACAAGGTGAGGTCCCATGATAGGCCGTCTGCAAGTTGAGGAGCAAGGAAGCCAGTAGTGGATCAGTCAAAGTCTCAAAACCTCAAAAGTAGAGAAGCTGACAGTGCAGCCTTCAGTCTGTGGCCAAAGGCCTGAGAGCCCCTGGGAAGCCACTGGTCTAAGTCCAGGAGTCCAAAGACAAAGAACTTGGGGTCTGATGTTGGAGGGCAGGAAGCAACCAGCAAGGGAGAAAGATGAAGCCTGGAAGACTCAGCAGGTCTACTCCTTTTAAACTCTTCTGCCTGCTTTATTCTAGCAGTGCTGGTAGCTGATTAGATGGCGCCTACCCGTATTGAGGGTGGGTCTGCCTCTCCCACTCTACTGACTCAAATGATCATCTCTGTCAACACCTCACAGACATACCCAGGAACGACACTTTACATCCTTTAATCCAAATCAAGATGACAATATTAACCATAAGAGGAGAGAGAGACAGACAGAGACAGACAGGGAGACACCGAGACCCAGGTGAAAACTGCAGTGTCTTTTATAACCAAATCTTGGAAATGACTTAACTGTCATTTCTGCTGTATTCTACTAGTCACACAAACTGACCCTGGTACAATGTGCAGGAACAAATGCAACTGTGTGAATACCAGAATATGGGGATCCTCGTGGGTCATCCTAAAGATTAGCCATCACAGGGTCTATTGATTCTTTATGCAGACTCTCAAGAAGTCCCCCTGTTTTTAGTGCCCCGCCCTTCAAGGTATCTGCTGCCTCCAGTCCTCTCTGCCTCTCAGAGGGTCTGAAGGGTGAATCAGTTTTCTTCTTGCTGATGATCTCTTCCTCTGGATGCTCAGTTTTGACCTTTCTCTGCCACGGCCTTTTCCATTCCTCCATCCTCTATTTCTATATGTCATGGTTTGATTTTACGGATAACTTGTAGCCTCGTTAATTAGGATTTCTGGTATCTTTTCCCTCTTGTTATTTTGGGATAATTTTTCAGAAGGAAAGGGGGTGGAAGGAATTTTGTGTTACCATTTTGGAACCAGAAGTCTTTCCAGGAAATCTCTAGCTAGTCCAGCTTTGCTCTTCTTCATGTTTCTTCTATGCCCCACACCCACTCAGATTTTAGGATTTTCAGTCAAAAAGCCGAGAATGACTCATTTGTCTCTGTATTTTGCTATGGGATTTCTTCCTTGAAATGGTAACTATGGAATGAATGCTCATATTCATGGATAAAGAAGAGCAAAGGATAAAGGAAATGCGTGGAGGCAGGAAATCCTGGCAATTTATCCTATTTTATGATAAAAGTTAAAGATTAAAAAAATTAAAGCTGGGTGCCGATTGTTTATGCCTGTAATCCCACCACTTTAGGAGGCTGAGGCGGTTGGGTTGCTTGGGCCTGGGAGTTTGAGACCAGCCTGTGCAACACAGGGAGACCCCATCTCTACAAAAAATAAAAAAATTAGCTGGGCGTGGTGGTATATGTCTGTAGACCCAGCTACTTGGAGGCCGAGGGGGAAGGCTTGTCTGAGCCTGGGAAGTTGAGGCTGTAGTGAGCCGTGATCGCACCACTGCACTCCAGCCTGGGTGACAGAGCGAGAAAAAACGAAAGATCAGGAAAATTGAAAATATCAGAGAGGAGCTGGGAACCAAGTTATGAGGTATGCTTTCAAATTTAAAATGGCAACAAGAAGAAACCAACCTGAATGCTGGAAAGAAGGAAGAGACCTTGGTAGGTTAACTAGGGGATCTCTAAGAAATCTTGGCATGCCAACAAATTTCTGAGTCAGGGAAAACCTAGTTAAAGAGATCACCAGCCAGACCACTCACTTTACAAATGGAGAAACTGAGGTCAGAGAGGAGAAGGGACTTGACCAAGGTCACCTAGCCAGTTAATAGCAGGGATGGAATCTGAACTTTGGTTTTAACTTTGGTGCTTTTATCTTTACATCTTGAAGCTGTCTACATTTTTATAACATCCTTCCTTTTTTATAATTTGGTAAATGTTTTTGACAATTATCTCTTCATGTCTTTATTTCTGAAGAGAAAGAACATAATTCTTACTGATATCTAGATGGCTTGTCTGCCATCGGTCTTGATCATGGCAACTCTGTGCAGAGAATAGATAAAGAACTTCAAGAAACACAGTTTGAAGGCAAGAAGTCATCTTCACTGCAGGACTTCACAGAGCCTTTACCTGGTTAGTGCACCTGTGACTCTTCATGGTGATGTTACAGTCAGTATCCTGGTCGGATCAGCTGCATGACGTGGTTCCACACACTGAGTGGCTAGAGAAACAGGAATTTATTTTCTCACAGTTCTGGAGGCTGGAATTCTGAGATCAAGGTGTTGACAGGGTTGGTTTCTCCTGAGGTAATCGCTCCTTAGCTTGCAGATGGCCCCCTTCTAGCTGTGTCCTCACATGACCTTTTTTCTGCATGTACACCTTCCTGGTATCTCCCGGTCAGATTCCTAAAGGACTCATTTTAACTTAATCACCTCTTAAAGGCCCGATTTACAAATAAAGTCACCCTCGGAGATACTGGGAGTTAGGACATCAATGAATGACTTTAGGAGGGGCACAGTTGAGCCCGTAGCAGGGTCTCCCCATCTCAATGGATGGTGGAATCCTTTGCCGTGTTGAGGAATTTGTGTTTTAGGAGACAGTCTTTGTGGAAAGGTGCTCTAGAGAAGCAAAATAAACAGGCCATGGTTGTGAAGGGCCATGGACCTGAAGCGATGTCTATACACTGGTATGAGTGATGTCATGATGGAGATCAGGAGCATGTGATGGAACTGAGTCTCTGTCAGTTTCTCTCTCATCGCTACCTCTCTCTGCTGGGCTTTATTAAGTTTCATTCCCTTTTCCTTCGGAGGAGCTTTCTCCATGACCCCCCAAGAGAGTACTTCTTGTTAGTGCCAGTGTAAAAAGACTATAATGGCCTCAGCTTGGGTCACGTTTGTTGAGGAATATTTGGTTCTTTTATGGGCCCCGGGTTGGGTATAATCCAGGAATGGGAATGAAAGAGCTTGGGGTGAATGAAGATCACACCCACCGCAGAGAAGATAGAGAATGCCTTTTCATTGCGGTGAGGCTGAAGGAGGGACGCAGCGGTCCAATCCCAGGGGAAGCAGAGCTGGTGGAGAACAGAAGGGTCTTCTAGCATTTATGCTGTATCAGCCAGGATTTGTCCTGTGTTTTGAATGTAATGGTCAGTTAGGTGTGGCCAGGAGAAGAGACACAGGAGAGGCTCAGGAAAACAAAGTTGATTGTACTCTCAGGTCCTAGAAAGGAGAGGCACAGCCTGTGGGCTAGTTTAAATAACTTTAGCGACCCTGAGCTGAAGAGTGGAGTTGCTAAGGATGAACTTTGTGTATGTGTACCAGTTGCCTGATACCAGCCCTGGGATGTTGAAGGCAGAGGAATATTGCCTCCTGGGGATCACTGGCCAGATAGAAGAGGAGCGGCTCTATATTGATTGGTTTATGTATTTTTATTTTAGTGTGTCCTGGCTGAGCCCTTTGCACTCTGTAAGAATTGACTAACTCAGGGAGGGGCAGTCTCTCCCCACCTAGAAACGTTACTGAGATATCAAAACATGGCCCTGGATGGTGTCCCAGCACTTTGGCTGGCTAAGGCACACAGCTCACTTGAGGTCAGGAGTCAAGACCAGCCTGGCCAACATGGTGAAAACCTGTCTCTACTAAAAATGTAAAAATTAGCTGGGTGTGGTGGCTGGCATCTATGATCCCAGCTACTTGGAAGGCTGGGGCTAGAGAATCTCTTGAACCCGGGAGGTGGAGGTTGCAGTGAGCTGAGATTGTGCCACTGCACTCCAACCTGGATGACAGAGCAAGACTCTGACATGTGCGCACACGCGCACACACACACACAAACATCAAAACATCATAACATACCGAAAAAAAAAAGACAAAACAAGTTTCAGTTGGAAAAATGGAACCCTAGGAGATATACATATAGTTACAAGCTTAGACCTTTCTCAGTTGTGGAAGTTGGTTAAACAATCTCTATTAGCCTTTTGTCTTATGCTGAAGCGTGAAGTTCTCCAGGTGGGCAGTCAGGAAGAAAGGATAGATTTCAAGTGGGGGAGAATAAAGACAGAACATGAGTGAGAACCCACCAGGACAGACTAGAACCTGCGCCGTTCTCACGGCCTTCAGCCTAGATGATGTGTTTATACCGTGGTGGAGGCAGAAGCCCTTCATCACAGAGCTAAATGCACGCCTGGCCCAGGAGTCGGAGAGGGCTAAGGAGGCTCCGAGGGAAGGAGGGACAGTTGCAGACCTGATGCTGCCCCAGTGCCAAGGAGGTGAGTCATCAGAGAAGGGACAACCTGTGAGCTACAAAAACAGCGATGATTCTGCTCCAGCCTGTGGTCAAATCTAATGGGAAGCCACGGGGAAGGAAATTTTGGGAAAGCATGTTCAGCCTTGATAAACTGACAGATCACAGAGCCACTTCATTTGTTCAGCTGGAGCACTGGATAGGAAGTACCAACAATGAACTTGTGTGTGTGTGTGTGTGTGTGTGTGTGTGTGTGTGTGTGTCTGGAGCAGGGCAGTGGCTGTGGAGAGAACGGGTGGACAGTGTGGGCAGAATTGCTGGGAACGACCATTACAAGGTGGAGGGAGCTTGTACTGAGGCTGACCTGTGGAGACTCTTGTTCCCTCTGTTCACTCTCTCTGCTGGCCACTGTGAGCCGCCGTTGCCATTGGTTCTATGCAGTGAAGAGACAGTGGAAAGCAGCATTCTTTACCTAATTTGTTTTTTAACTTAAGAAGTTCAAATTCTCCCAAGGGACTGAGGGCTGGAGGGCTGGAACATTGGGCTGAGGCCGGAGACACTCAAAGACTTAGAGGTACACTGTCTAGGGGAAGGAGGATGACACATGGACACTCACCAGTATACAGCCATTTTTCATGGTAAGGCCAGTCAAGAGTCAGCATTTTCAAACAGATTGCAATCAACTGCAATGATTGTTTTGTGGTTGGCGTTTTCGGCTGTAGTCAGTTTGGGCATGCAGTCTTGAGTTTAAGGGTAAGAGCGAGCCAGTAAGAGGGATAATAAAGAAGACTACAAATTTCTGGGTATCAGGTCAAAAACATTTTAGGTGCCAAAGGGTGGCTCGTGATGACATATTTGTGGCTGACCTGGGGAGTGCATCAGTACTTTCTTCTTTAGGAATTCTGGAGGAATTCCTGCCTTCAGAATTTTCCTGAACCCTGTTACACTCAATAGTTCCTGATTTAGCGAACACCGATGCCTGCCTTTCTTTGTGTCTGAGGGTAGAGGGCCTCCACCATTCATTCATTCAGTAGTTCTCTGAGAGATGATTATGTCCCAGACTCTATTCTGTGTGAGATCCTGGGATACAGTCCTGAACCTTGGGGACTCATGGTCACAGGTTTTGGGTGTGAGGAGGAGGTAGAATCAGCTGGAAAGATAACATATTAAGTTATGGCATGATAAAAGGTACATAGGGTCAGCTGTGACAAAGCCTAGTGTTTTTTGTCAGTGGGGTATAGATTAAGTATTAGCTTCCCTCCTGCTTCTGTGGTCCTTTTCAGACCATTACTTATCCATCCTCATGAAAAACCCTTTCTCCTCTGAGGTTATCCTCATTTAGTCAATAAAACCAATAGGCTTGAGAGAGAAGGTGCCAATTTGTCTGGGATGAAAGTATGGGAAATTCTTCTAGCTGAAAAAGCTGAAGGGAGAGGCTAAAGAAGGGCATTAGAGGCAAAGCAAAGAGTATATCCAATACATATTTATTATTATTATTATTTTTGAGATGGAGTCTTGCTCTGTTGCCCAGGCTGAAGTGCAATGGCGTAGGCTCAGCTCACCATAACCGTCACTTCCCAGGTTCAAGCGATTCTACTGCTTCAGCCTCCTGAGTAGCTAGGGCTACAGGCACATGCCACCATGGCTGGCTAAATTTTGCATTTTTAATAGAGATGGGGATTCACTATGTTGGCCACGCTGGTCTTGACCTCCTGACCTCATGATCCACCCTCTCATTTTAGGCTTCTAGGCACCACTTTCAGCCTCCCTCAGTTCCCAGTGAGGTTACCCTCTTGGTTCCAGAACAATGCTCTGTTGCCCATCCCTTGGGAGAATCTAGTATTCTCAGCGTGTTCAATCTACCTTCTACAGTTAATTCTCCTAGTAACCCTGTTTCTAGGAAATCTTGTCCTTGAAGACAACAGAGAAAGAAATCAATGAACTGCAAGGGGCCCATTTAGCATTGAGACTATTTAAAGTATGAAAGGTATAAAGATAAATGTCTGTGTGCAAATTGAGGTTCTTTTCTACAATTATGTTTGCATAAGTGGCTCATGGCCAGAGATTTCCCCTCATAGAAGGTTGAGTTTTATTTTTTTCTTTATCAAGCCCTGAAGAAGTGTAATTGACATGAAGTTTGTAGGCTCACTAAATAATTCAGTCTATTTGCCAAACTGGACCTTAAATTTAAAACAAAACAAAACATAGGGTCATATTTTCCAGCTTTATGGTGGTTGATCACCCATAATTTCAGAAACACTGATATGATATGCAAGGGAAGAAGCCTTTGATTAGATTTAAACAGACATCTTGAATAGAACCTGAAATGGGGAAAGCTGCACTGCCCTTTGATTCTGCAAAAATAAAACCAATTTGCCTTAAAAAAAACTTGTCTCAGTTTCTTTCTTTCTTGGTATTTGCAAGTTAAATAGGATTAAATCCCAATCAGCCATTCATTATACGCTTGCTAAATATGTAGACTCAGACTTGGTTAAGAGTCCAAGTTGAATGTCAGGTGCTTTGATTTACAGGAAACTTCTGGAGCTGCTTGTAGTATCTATCATCTTTTCCTACTTAAAAAATAAATCTTGGCCGGGCGCAGTGGCTCACACCTATAATCCCAGCACTTTGGGAAGCTGAGGCGGGTGGATGGCTTGAGCTCGGGAATTCAAAACCAGCCTGGGCCACATGATACAACCGTGTCTCTACAAAAAAACAAAAACAAAAACAAAAAAAAACCCCAAAATTAGCTAAGTATTGTGGTGCACGCCTGTAGGGCTGAGGTGGGAGGATCCCCTGAGCCTGGGAGGCGGAGGTTGCAGTTTGTGAAGATCATGTCACTGTACTCCAGCCTGGGTGACAGAGCCAGACCCTGTCTCAAAGAAAAAAAAAAGTATCTCTTGGTTTGTTTCATAATTTAGAACTCAATCCTTCACATCTGTAGACAACATATAACTTTTAAAAATGCCGAGCATGGCCAAAGATACTGGAATGCATAACTTTAAGGCTGCATAAAAGAAGTACATACATTCAAAACATCTAAAAATCAAGGGCTACTCATAAAGTTCTAATGTTTTATTTTTTGATATTCATTTTGACTTCTGTTTCAATTTTGAGGCCCCATAGAATGAGTATTTGGTTTCCTTTTGCCACCATGGAGAAGACGTTTTGAAAATGAATAATCTGTTTTTGTGGAGGTCAAACATTAGTGATAAACGAAGTTCTTTCCTAACACGGTCACCTGGGGACGGAGATGTCAGAGTAGATCACTGTTCAAGGGAGGAAATGAGATTTCATCAGCTGCATGGTTGCCTCCAGAGCATGGTCAGATGGTCTTTATTGGATGGAAATAGAAATGCCTCTTTTTTCTTTTTCTTTTTTTTTTTTTTTCTGGCACAAGAATTTCGGCTAAAATAAGCCCATCAGGACCTCTATGCTGAGGCCTTGGTAAAGGGAAGCACAGGGTAAATATATGTACATAACTGGCTCACCATGCCGGGAATTCTGTATTCATAACCTGTGACTGCCCTAAAGGGACAGATTCAAATTCAAAGCATGCAGATCCTTGGCTGTTTGATTTCAGACACAAAATTGGAAACAGCTGATAAACATACACAGCACGAATCTCATTCCCATTTCCTCTGTGTTGTGTTACGCTGGGCTCGGCAGCAAGGCAGAACCCTGCCAACTCAGGCCTAGAAGGATTCCCGCCTCCTCCCATGGGCAGGAGTACCACTGTTTCAATGAAGAGTCTTCTAAACTACTTCCATTTCTCCAGTGCGTGAAACAGACGAGGTCTGGAGGGGTCCAGATGGGTGCAAGCTCACGTTGATTTGGCTACCTTTCCGTGGACTGGGGGGATGAGAGGAGGCTCACCTACACAGGAATGTCCTCACCTCCTTTTTGGGAGAGCAGCCAATGAGGCCCCCAAGATCTTACTTACAAACTACACCAATGATACCTCCAGGGCGTGGTGACTCCATGCTCCATGATTCTGGGGTGTGGGCAAGGTATGGTCTGATCAATGAATCATATATTCTTTTCTTTTTTATTTTTGAGATGGAGTCTCGCTCTGTTGCCCAGGATGGAGTGTAGTGGCACAATCTTGGCTCACTGTAACCTCCTCCTCCCTGATTCTAGCGATTCTCCTGCCTCACCTTCCTGAGTAGCTGGGATTAACAGGTGCCTGCCAGGACATCTGGCTAATTTTTTTATTTTTAGTAGAGATGGTGTTTCACCATGTTGGTCAGGCTGGTCTTGAACTCTTGACCTCAGGTGATCCACCCGTCTCGGCCTCCCAAAGTGCTGGGATTACAGGCATGAGCCACCACGCCAGGCCCTGGATCAGATTCTATCTCTTTCTCTGTCTGCCTTCTAATTCTTGGCTTTTTGGAATCAAGACTCAACTCTGTATTTCCTTAAATGGGCAATTTTTGCATTAATCATTGAAAGCTCAGAAGCAGGGCTTAGGTTACTTGTCTTGCTGAACAATTGTCTGAGGTCTAACAATATAAAAAGACATTTCTAAAGTTCTCCAATTAGGCACCGTCATGTATGTTTTGGGCTTTCTGAAACCTTGGAGGAAATGGACATCTTTGCTTCTAGGGGCAGAGCAGCTGGCAGCATTACACTCCGGGTCCATTTGGTGCCTTTTCTTGTACTAGACTGCCAGCTCCAGGGCAATGAAGTGGGAATTTGTGATTAGCAATTCATGGAGTTCTCATTCTTAATCATTAGGCAGTTTGTTATTAATGATTCTTGGGTATTCCAAGCACTAATAAAACTAATGGTCACTTTTGAATATGAGCAGAGTTCTGGGTCCCTTTTAGATATGGGTGGTTTTCAGCTGTGTGGGGTGACTCACGCCTGTAATCCCAGCACTTTGGGAGGCCAAGGCGGGTGGATCACCTGAGGTCAGCAGTTCAAGACCAGCCTGACCAACATGGTGATACCGTCTCTACTAAAAATACCAAAAAAAAAAAAAAAAAAATCAGCTGGTCACAGTGGTGTGCTCCTATAGTTCCAGCTACTCAGGAAGCTGAGGCAGGAGAATTGCTTGAACCTGGGAAGCAGAGGTTGCAGTGAGCGGAGATCATGCTACTGCACTCCAGCCTGGGTGTCAGGAAAAAAAAAAGCGTGATTGTCAAATATCTGTGTTTTAGAGTGAGTGTCATGCCTGGATTGCCATTTTGGAGATTGCTCTCTCTCCCAGGTGTGGAGAGAGAGCTAAGAACCTAGGTCTGTCCTATGCCATCTCAGCCCCTTAACCATACAGCTGATTGAGCTGGGGCAGACACCTAACTGAGGGAGATCACCAATGCATTGAGCCAATCAATCTCTATTGATCAACAGAATGAAAGGATGTAGAGACTGGCTGGATGGAATGGTGTTGGACAAGGGACATTCCTGCAATGTTGGGGCCAGAGTTGGAGCCAGGGCCAGATTTTGAGCCAGGGCCGGCCAGGCCTATGGGCAAGCTGAAGGTATTGGGGTAGATTCTAGAGCTGTGCTCCTAAGCTAGTTTTTGGAGAGGATTAAGCAGAGAGAAGCAGAGATGTGCCGAGGTCCAAATGGAGCATGGTGGGAGTTTCCTAGTCCACTGCAGCCTAGTTTCCTGTCTTTGGATGCTTGATTGCTTGTTGTAGCCCTACAATGACTTGATCCAGCCCAAGAGCGTTTCTTTTCCTTGCAAGGAAACAGCCCCTGACCAGAAGAAATCCCTGATGACGAGAGGTGCCTCATCACAAAATCAGGAACAGTCAGAGTCTCAGTGGGAAGATCTGCAGCTTCCAAGTGGAGCTGGATGAGTCAGCTGTGGAGACAGGGTATGGTATTTATGGCGTGAAAGGCAAGGGGCGCCTACTCAATGATTGCAATGATCGCAATGATCCCTCCAGGCGCAAGTGTCCTGTGGTGGGGAAGAGGAAAGGAGGGAGGGTTACCAAGGGTCTGTTGGGTCCTAGGCATTGTGTTAAGTGCTTTACATACAGGCCTTGTTTTGTTCTTTGGTAGTGTTGGGGGTTGAATCATGACCCCTAGAAATATGTCTACATCCTAATCCCCAGAATCTGTGAATGTTACATTACATAGCAGAAGGGACTTTGCGGACAGAAGTTAATGATCTTAAGATTGGGCTTATCCTGGGTTACCCACATGAGCCTGGTGTAATCACAAGGGCCCTTCCTTATAAGGGGAGCTGGAAGGGTCAGAGTCAGAGAAGGCAATGTGATAAAGCAGTAATTGGAGCAACGTGCTTTAAATATGGAGGAAAGAGCCACGAACTGAGAAGTACAGGTGGCCGTTAGAAGCTGAAAAAGCAGGGAAGTGGATTCTCCTCTCAGATCCTCTGGAAGGAACTGGCCCTGCTGACATCTTGACTTTAGCCCAGTGAATCTGAATTCAGACTTCTGAGCTCCAGAACTGTAAGAGAATAAATCTGTGTTGTGTTAAGGCACTAAATTTGCAGTGTATATTATAGCAGCAATGGGAAACTAATACAGTTGTATTCTTTTTTAACAATTGTATTCTTATAATCCTCGTTTTTACAAATGAGGAAGCTTGGTGAGGTTGAGCAACTTGCCCAAAGACACACAGCTAGCAAGCGATGGAACAAAGCTGTCAGACTCAAATCCTCTGCTTTTCCAACATCTGATGTGCTGCCTGAGCAATCTGCTTTCCTGAGCACGTCTGCACACATCAGAGGCTCTGTCTATGTTCACTGGGTGAGTGCATGGGGTTCTGGAGTCAGAAGGATGAGTGGCATGACCTGCCAGTAGCCTTCCTTTCAACAACTGTGCAGAAATGCATGTAACCTTCTATGGCCCCAGCGTCTGGGCCCTCCCAGCTAGATCTGGGATCCGGGTCTCTTAGGTGCCTGCTTCTTTCAGGATGCAGGAGTGGGTCTGATTTATTATGGTGCATTCCCCAATTTCATGCCAAATGATTCAATTACAGTTACCCTCAGTGCTCAGGAGAGGCTTCCTGCTGGCTCACAGAGATGAGACCAGAGGTGGCCCGGAGCATGTAGAAAAATTTCACCTTATTATTTATTGGAGGGGGAAGTGGCATTTCTCCCACTTTGGAGTAGGTTAGTTAATCACAATGTATGGGAGAAGAGGGAGGAACAATCTTCCCATTTCCAAAGCGAAGTCAGGTTTTAATGAGGAAATATGGTAATGTTTTTACTTTATTTTCACCGGCTGCCTGTGCCTGTCAGCTCAGGGTTACTCCTGCTCTGTTGAAAGGAACAACTGTTTGTTTATTGACTTCCCACTATCATGCAGATGATGGCTTCCATTTATTAAGTATGTACTGTGTGCCAGGCACTGTGCTGGGCAATTTACAAGTGATCCTTAAACTGAGCCTGGAAAGTGAATGTCAGTATGCTTATCTTCCAAATCAGAAAACAGAGGCTCATGTAAATGAAGGAATGTGCCCAGTAACACCCAACTAGTAAGCTATGATTTAAACTTAGGCTTTTCTGAATCTAGAGCTTTTATCCTCTCCAGAAGTGAGGGCAGGATTCCTTTTTTTGAGACGGAGTCTTGCTCTGTGGTCCAGGCTGAAGCGCAGTGGGATGATCTCGGCTCACTGCAACCCCTGCCTACTGGTTCAAATGATTCTCCTGCCTCAGCCTCCTGAGTCACTGGGAATACAGCATATGCCACCAAGCCCAGCTAATTTTTCTATTTTTAGTAGAGACGAGGTTTCACCATGTTGGCCAGGCTGGTCTTGAACTCCTGACCTCAAGTGATCCACCCACCTTGGCGTCCCAAAGTGTTGGGGTTACAGGTGTGAGCCACTGTGCCCAGCCGATAGCAGGATTCTTATTTGGGTATTTTATTGGCCACTCTATACATCCTGCAGGTCTTAGTTAAGATGTGAATTCCTTCATGTGGCCTTCTCTTATCCCACAAGTCTAGGCTTTCCTTAGTACTGGGTACTCACCCCACTCAGTGCCTTGTGGCCATATTGTAATTGTCTGCTCTTTCTCTGTGTCCCTACTACGCTGTAGATCCTCGAGGGCAAACACAGCATGCTGTGTCCTGCACAGAGCAGGCACCCAACACTCGCTTGTGGAATATAGAAATGAATGAATGGCATCCATACTCACACAAATGCTGTCACTGAAAGTTATCATGAACTTTAGATACCATTTGGGGAAGGCACCATAATTTGCAAAGTGCATTCAAACATCACTTTTAAAAAATATGGAATTCATGAAGAGTGATCCAAATGACTGATTATTGTGAGATGACTGGCACAGTTTATTGGTGTTTAGCTAAACTTTAAAGGACTTATTGTACCACGTGCAGGAGAATTCCCTAAATGATCCAATTAGTTTGCTTAATGCTGACATCCTCTGCAGATTGGCACAGAAGGGCTGAGAAAACATTGCTTTGTTTCCAGATTGTATTTGGAATTTTATTTTCAAAGCATCCCTCCGGATGGGTCCATCCTATCGCTCACTCTTTTTTGTTTTTTTCTTTTTTTTGAGACGGATTGTCACTTTTATTGCCCAGGCTGGAGTGCAAATGGTGTGATCTTGGCTCACTGTAACCTCCACCTCCCGGGTTCAAGTGATTCTTCTGCTTCAGCCTCCCAAGTAGCTGGAATTACAGGTGCCTGCCACAACGCTCGGCTAATTTTTTATATCTTTAGTAGAGACAGGGTTTCACTGTGTTGGGCAGGCTGGTCTTGAACTCCTGACCTCAGGTGATCTACCCGCCTCGGCCTCCCAAAGTGCTGGGATTACAGGCATGAGCCACCGTGCCTGGCCAGCTTACTCCTTTTCTTGCTCAAAATGTATTCCTTTGGGCCCATTTGAATGCAAGCAGGACTGTGTCTTGTTCACTCCCCTATTTCCCTGGCACCTAGGACAGTTCCTAGCTCATGGGAGCTTCTCAATTAATATTTATTGATTCATTAGTGGGCTCTTCCTAGTTGATATAGTGAAAGGATCAGAGAGGCCAAAAACGTCACATGCGGGAGCAGTAGATGGAGATGCGGAACCTGTCAGTATCTCACCCTCCAACATGCTGTTTATCTGGTGCATCTACTACTCCTGGCCTCTCAAGCCAGGTGGGACCATCCACACACCGTGCGCCATACTTCTTTGTACCCCTCAAGCAAGTCCTGAATGCTAGAGGATGTTCTAGGCACTCATGAAGTCTTCCCTTGTGACTCATGCTTGACCCTGACCTCCTCTCTCATATTTCTTGTTTGTCTCCTTGTTCCAAATTTCTTGACGTGGCCTCAAGCTCTATTCCTCAGCTCTGATCCTGGCCCATGGCCTTTCCTTGAAATCAGACTGCCTGGATTTGAATCCCAGCTTCATCCACTGCCTAGCTGTGTGGCCTTGCGTAATTCCTTAACCTCTCTGCTCCTCAGTTTCCTCATCTATAAAATGGGGATACAAGCTTTGCTTGTAAGAGGGCTGTTGAAAACTAGATGAGTTAATGTGCTTGGACAAGCACCTGAAATGCAGTAAACTCCAAATCCTTATTTGCTGTTACTCTTATTATGTGGTCCTTCTTGGGCTTTTGGTGTGCCACCAGAAAAAGACATAGAGTCTCAGTGTAAGATAAAACCCTTAGTAACGTCCATGACATCTGGTGGGGTGTGGTTATGTGGACTATTGCCAGAATGAAAGTCTTAACCTTCACTTGACCAAGAAAAACACACAAAGTCCACAGGGTATAAGCCATTTCCTTCCTGCTTCATTTGACCACCCTTTCAGTCCACAATGAACTCCCATTACTAGATGCCTGGGAGGCTTTTTTCTCTCTGATCCTCTTCCTTCTTGTCCCCTTCCTACCCTGGGACCCTCTTGGTCTTTTCAGGCTCTTGCTTCTCCCGTCAGAGTTCCAGCTCCACCCTGAAGGGCTTCATCCTAGGCCCAACCCTGGGCCCTGAAGGTCTTGCCAAGTCTTCTGAGTGAAACCTCCATATGACCAAAAACCCTTGCTTTGTCATTATCTACAGTCTCTTACAGGAGAACCTGAGGGCGTCATTATCCTAACAAACTGCTTCTTTTCCAGCCTTGCCAAAGACCTTGACTCAGGAAGAAGTGAGCGTGGGAAGAAGGGAATGAGGGAGCAGGGAAGGAACCTCGTTCTGTCTCAGCGAGCCCAGGCAGAGCACCTTCTCCCATGGTGGGCAGGGTGGGTGGTGATGTTGTCAGCCTGGAAGGTGTGAGTTGCTTGGGATCCAGCTGCATGGAGTATAATTTCAAACCATGCAGCCGGAGCCTGATTCTGCTACTAAAAACCACCTGCTCTCATCAGCATGCAGACCCTGATGGAAAGAGGCACTAATTTACAAGAAGGGGTCCAAGTAGCAGACATGTGTCAATACAGGACTTTCCACTCAAGCGAGGAAATAAATCTTTTGGAATTAATGCCATGATTGACTTTAGAGCACATGAACTCGTTATGCAATTGATCTCTGAGTAAAGTGAGCACGTGACCAACAGGTACAGCACGTGTCTCCCTCATATTTTTTCACTGCCTCCCCTTCCCCATCTCATTCCTCTTCTTCCCCTCTCCCAGGGAAGTCTGGCCTGAACCAGGGAGATTCAATCTGTTTTTCTTTTTAATGATACCCTGAGGGAAAGGTACACTAAAACAACTTTGACTTCTCAGCCTACTGTTTTAAGTGTTGTTGTAGCCAGAAAGTTATGTCCTAGGTCTGACTTGCATCCCTCATGCTGTACTCTGGGCCTATTTCTGTTAGTTCAGGTCACTGTGGAGAGAAACATCAACAGGTCTGGAAAGTAAAGACTATATGGTCTGTGCATCCTCAGATACCTCCACTGCCAATTCCTTCATCCCCACACGGCTCCTACTTGTGTCTTTCTTTGCTTTCATCACAGTACTTCCCACTTCCCTTCTTCTTCTTCTTCTTTTCTTTTATTTAGAGATGGGGTCTTGCTCTGTTGCCCAGGCTGGAGTACAGTGGTGCAATCATAGCTCACAGCAGCCTTGAACTTCTGGGCTCAACTGATCCTCCTGCCTCAACCTCCTGAGTAGCTAGGGTTAGATGTGCACGCCCCCACATCCAGCCTCCCTTCTTAATTAGACCGGAAAGTGGTGACAGGTTGTGGGAACCTAGGCCCTGGGACCCTACTGATGGTAAAAGTTGGAAGCTGAAATGACAGGCACGCTGCTAAGTTTTAAAAGGCTGCATGCCCTGGCTTTGAAGCTTGGTCTGATTTATTTACGGGCTGGCCTCTGTCATCCAGAGTACAGCATTATATCAACCAGTGCGCTGAAGGTGCCCCCAGTGGTTTATGGCTGTGATAATGCAGTTGTTATGGGCCCTAGTGAGCTGGAATTTATCAAGGCTCAAGTTCTTCTCTGTGTAGCTGGCTCTGAGATGTCACTTAGCCTTTGTTAACAGCAGCGGTAATAACAACAATAGCAATACTACTAATAATAAAAATAGCTCATGCCTGCTAAGCCTTTATTAGGTGCTGGGCACATATGTTAACACTTAATGTATGCTATTTCATGCTTCTCAAATAGTCTTGTAAGGTAGACATTATTTTATCACCAATTTACAAAGGTGCAGTGTATAGCCATGTTGAAGTTGAATAGTGTTCCCAAGGCCATGTAGTTGGTAGAATTTGAGCTGGGAATTCAAACCCAGATAGTCTGAATCCAGAGCCCAGATTCTCATTGCTCTCTCAGCAGCCACAGGGAGAAGGGGACTCTCTCACTCTGACACTGACATTGAGGAGATTCCTATTCCTGGCAGACTCTGATGTGTGTGTTTGCGTCTGCATGAGCAGGTATGTTTGCATGAGCGATTGCAGTCAGTGCAGGAGCACCGTGGGCTGTCCCAGTTGACGACTCTGGGCTCTGCCGCACCTTGGCCTTTGCCTGCCCAGTCCCGCTCCCTTGTTCTCTAATGTGGGTTTCCGGAGTTCCTTGGAGGGAGAGGCCAGGGATAGAAAACTCAAGGTCATTCCCCAACCCCACTCCATGATACTTTCTTCCCTGGGGCTAATTGCAGCCTCCTGTCAGTTTCTCATGTGCAGGCTCAATCAGCGCTTCCCTGGGGACCATGCTCTACAGCACAGAGGGCTTTAATGCGCACACCTTATTCAGACCTCAGAGCGTGCTCGGAGGAAGAACGGCTCATGTAGGAGAGGCAGGGAGCACGACTAAGAAAAATAAGGCAAGGGATTAAGAGACTTGAAGATTCCCAGGCCAAGCTTTTGTCCAACCGGTGAATATGAATGCAGCTAAAGGAAGAAGGAGTCCAACAGGAGGGGAACTGGTAAAATGAATTAAGGCACACACTTGTAATGGGCTATCAGGCAACCATTAAATTAATGATCAATAAGATGGCAGCATGAGAAATTGTTTGCTGGCCGGGTACAGTGGTTCGTGCTGGTAATCCCAGCACTTTGGGAGTCCTAGGCAAGCAGATCACTTGAAGTCAGGAGTTCGAGACCAGCCTGGCCAACATGGTGAAACCCTGTCTTTACCATAAATACTAAGATTAGCCGGGTGTGGTGGTGCACGTCTATAATCCCAGCTACTCAGGAGGCTGAGGCAGGAGAATTGCTTGAACCTGAGGGGCGGAGGCTGCAGTGAGCCGAGATTGCACCCTGCATTCCAGCGACAGAGTAAGACTCTGTCTCAAAAAAAAAAAAAAAAAAAGAAAAGAAAAAGAAGTTTTTTGCCATATATTATTCACTGAAGAAAGAAGTGACCAGGAAGCATAGATAACACAATGCCAGTCTTATAAAAGCACATATAAGTATGCATATATATATATGCATATATGTACATATGTATGTGTATATATACTACCGTGTATAGAAAAAGGTTTGAATGTCTGTATTCCAAAATATTGACTGAGTCTTCAGTCAATGATGTTAGAGTGGTAGATTGTGGATGATTTATAATAATTTTCTTTAGTGTAGTTTTGAAGTTTCCTGGAATGAACTTGTATTTGGAATCAGATCAATACTTTTTAAAGAAAGAAAAGAGCCATGAAAGGGAAAGTATTTAGCCATAAAGTTATGCCCTAGGTCTGACTTGTATCTCTCGTGCTGCACTCTGGGGCTGTTTCTATCAGTTCAGATCACTGTGGAGAGGAATAGCAACAGGTCTGAAAAATAGAGACTGTATGCTCTGTCCATCTTCAGGTACCACCACCGCCAATGACCAGTTTTCCTCCTCGGGAAAATTGGGAGCCAGAGAGAGAACTGGAAGGTACAGTGTGGGTGCCTATAATCCCAGCTACTCGGGAAGCTGGGGTAGGAGAATTGCTTAAGTCCTGGAGGCAGAAGTTGCAGTAAGCTGAGACCATGCCACAGCACTCCATCCTGGGCAACAAATGAGACTCCATCTCAAAAAAAAAAAGAGAGGCGCAGTGTACAGCAATGTTCTGCTCATTGAGACCTGAATTTGGGGCCATGAGGATTCCAGGCCCTGTTATGTCCAGAGATGGATCATGAGCTGGGCCTCACCTTGGCTTCCCATTTCCCCTGGCTGATTCCATACCCAATGGGATTTGAATTTGACCTTTGTGTGCTCTGATGTTGGGAAGGGGTGTGTGCTGATTTAGGGACTGGAACATTCTAGTTACCAAAAAGAGGAACTGTTTTACCCATGAGAAACAGACACTTTGGCATTCAGATTTATAATGAGTCTTTTATGAGCTTGGTTAATGGGAGTTTGTCCAAGAGAGACAGGTCAGTTAATTCTTCGCCTTGCAAGCTGAGGACCAGACCTGGGGAAGTGGTGGTGAGGTTGATGGCCTCTGTGGCCAGAGCTGGTCAGCTAGCTTTTCCCTGGCAGTAGATGTCCTTAGGGAACAGTGTGATATACTGGAAGGGGGCAGAACTTGCAACGAGGTGGATTCACGGTCAAATCTTTTTTTTTTTTTTGGAGACAGAATCTCACTCTGTCGCCCAAGCTGGAATGCAGTGGCACGATCTCGGCTCACCACAACCTCTGCCTCCTGGGTTCAAGCGATTCTCCTGCCTCAGCCTTCTGAATAGCTGGGACTACAGGCACATGCCACCACGCCTGGCTAATTTTTTGTGTTTTTGGTAGAGACAGGGTTTTACCATGTTAGCCAGGATGGTCTTGATCTCCTGACCTCATGATCTGCCCACCT